>JBBYHK010486501.1:0-11501 GCA_038382065.1 Adansonia grandidieri | reverse complement strand
AATGATCATTATGTTTCACTAAAAAGAATAAAGAAAGAAATTTTATAAGATTTAATTCGGTTAGTAAAGAGAGAAATTGTTTTTATCAATAAATCAGATTCAATTTAATGAGAATACTTTAAAACTAAAATTTTAAATGCATGAAAATAATGCGAAGCACGATACCAATAACTTTTTTGCTTAATGGTAAGAGGCTTGTGAGGTATAAAAATTTGAGTTCAAACCTTAAGAACCCTATCTCAAAATTATAAAAAACAAATAGAGATGTGCGCTAATGTGATGATAATCTAATAAATCAAGTGATATGCAATTATTAATTACGTTATTTCATTTTTTAGCAATTTAAGAGTATTATGTAATAATAATCTTAAATCATATAGGTAAAAAAATCATCACTTTAGAAAATGATCCGATTCTCATCCAAAAAAAGTTATCTTTTCGTTAATTTTTCCTAATGATAACGGAAAAAAATACGTATAAAACTTTTTACTAATTTTAGCTTAATCAGAGCTTGAAAAAAATGTATGGCTTTTATTTTTGTTAAGGTGATGATAATAGTAGTTTAATTCATAATTTTTGTCCTCAAATTTTATTATAATCTAAGTTTTGTTATATTTTTATCCATTAATATTTTCTAAGAGTAAATATCTAATCACCAAGAAAAGATAAGTAAAAAAAAAAAAAAATGTCCCTGTATGCAAACAAAAACTTTTGCTCATAGGTTTTATTCTCAATTCTTATCATGATCTAAGTTTTGATGTATTTTGGTCCATAATCATTTTTTGAAGAAAATCTGAACACCTGGAAAAGACAAGTAAAAAAAAAAATGTTCCTACAAGCAGACAAAAAAAAGGCTTTTTAAGTTGTTTTCAAGTTATTTTTGGATATTTCTACTTAGTGATTGTAAATTAAGACCATTAATAATTTATAATATTATATTATACATAGTAATATAAAATTATTAATAATTCAATCATTTAAATAATTTTATTATCATAATAATTAAAATTTTAAAATAAATTAAAATAAAAATATTTTTTAAAAATAAAAAATATATAAAATTGTAAATATATTTATAAAATTTTAAAAAAATTAATATATCAAATAGAATCTCGTCGTGTATGAGCCTTTCAATTAATTTTACTTTTTGATCGGGAGGCAAGAGGCTTTCTTTTATTGGATAAGGGGGATTTGATTTGATACACTAATTACAAAATAAAATATTCTGTGTCTTTTTCATCATTTATTAGTACAAAGCATATATTTTTTTTTTGCAATTAAAGATTGCCTTATGTTGAAAAAATAGAATTATATATTTATTTTGTTGTTGCTGTTAGAGAGGGTGGTGAACTTGGATGGGAAGGCAAGCGTGTGGGTCAATTGATTTGACCTAGATTTGAGGGACGAAGGCAGCAGAAGACACCGAGCAATGGCCACGTGTTGGTAGCAGTGAGTACCGTTAGAGGAAGGAACACGGGGTTCAACGTGTCCAAAATCTACCAGTAACATCCCACCGATATTTTACATATCAAAATTGTACGCTACAAACAAAATAAGTTTAATAAATATTATAGTTTCCACGAGAAATAAGAATACATGTGAATTTTTTCAAAGTAAAAATTAAAAAAAAGTACAATAAGATACGGTGATTGAGTAAAAAGTTGAAAAAATTACATTTTTTTATTATTTTATATTTATAATAAATTTATTTAAATTTTTTTATTAAATTAATTAATTAAATAAATGTCATTTATGCTGATACTAAATTTAATTACTCTTCTATAATAATATAAATAATATAATATAATAAATATTTAAATATTATTAAGTAATATATTTAATATAAGTATTATATTAATATTTAAAATTTTTATACAATTAATATACTATATTAAAAATTACTGATGAATACTGGATATATATATATATATATATATATTTATATATAAAACATGATACACAAGTTACTAAACGTCTGCAAATAGTCAATCATTCCGTACCCTCTGAGCCAAACATTAAAATTGGAAAGTGGAAACAAGATAAAATTAAAATTAAAAACGTAAAAAAAAAAAAAAAAAACTTTGAAATTGTAAGAAAGAACGATTATTAAACCATTTGTTATTTGAAAAGCTTTTCATACTGACAAACTTTTAATCTTCCATAGGAAATATGATGGCAATTGACTAGGACGAATGCTGCTTCGTCGCTTCTTCCTTCTTTTTTATTTATTTATTTATTTAAAATTCATTTAGTTTCGTGATTATATTTTAGATTTTTTTATTGTTTATCTTCTAAAAGCTAGGTTACCATTCTTTAGATAATTTGACCAAAATCAAGGTGAATTGATGAGCATTGACTTGGTGTGAATGCGCAGACTGTAGTAATGCGATATGTTTGTAAAAATTTATGAGATGGCATGATTTTAGTAGATGCTTAAAATGTCACTATTTAAAATAATTTTAATTAGGATTATACATGAGTTATCAAATTGGGTCAAATTCAACTAATTGAAACTTTTACTTATGAAAGGTTAAACTTGACACGTTGGATCTAAAATGCTTGTTTTATTATTAAAATATATTAAAAATTATTTATATAAATATTTATATACTTAAATCTTAAACATTACTAATTACATAATAATCAAAGTAGGATCGATATGATTAAAAAACATTATATCCTATTACTAACTTAAGTCATACCGAATTTATTCAATTAAAAAATAATTTTATCCTTAAAGAAATCTAATGTTAAAATAATTTAAACTAATGAATTTAACATACAATTTAAAATTTTCATTTTTTATAAAATCAGAGATAGATAAACCATTTTGACCCGTTGAGATGCAAACAAGTATGGTTTCCAATATTGGATAAAATCATATTTTTATTTCAGGCAAATGAAATAAGCATTTGAACCTACCTGTTTTCTTGCTTTTCTCTATTGATGTTTTAATATTGTTCCCTATAATATTAATTTAAGGAACTTTTTTATCTCTCTCCTAATCACCTAAATAAAATGATGTATGATAATAGTAATTGTTAAATTAATGATTAACAATATAACACTCAACCATGGACTATAGAAGAGAGTGAAACTAATGTTAAAAAAATCAAATTAGATTTGTTGAATCGATAGTTAATTCAGTTTGTTATATATATAAAATAAAAAATTTATTGAATAAATAAAAAATTGATTCAATCAGTAAAGAATTAATGAAAAATAATTTTATGTTAGTTTTTTATTAAATTTTTAAAATAATTTAATTATATGTAGATCAATAATGAAATGTTTTTAATTTTATAAACGAGATTAAAAAGCTATAATATACTTTTAATATATGTTTAAAAAATAAAAAAATAAATGAACTAATAGTAATAACAAAAAAGATTATACTAGTGAAGCAAATACATACTTTTATTAAGTAATTATTATAAGTAACACTTATTTATCTCAAAATTACACTTAATATTTTATTTTAATTTTTTATTAAATAGTTAAATTTATCCAATTAAATTGATTTTTTTATTGATAGGAGAAAAAGAAGAGAGTAGTCGTGTCAAAGGATTAAGCAACAATGTCCCCACAGCACCTATTATTCACTTAAAATTGTCACTGCCCTTTCCCCTGTTTTGCTACTAAAAGCCAACACGTGGGTTTCTCTTGCATGCCTTAGCTGGACTTCCTCTCCTCGCTTTCTATAAATACCTTCTTCCTTCTCTCTCTTGCTCGTTACTCAAAACTTAAGCGAACATCGTTTCAAGGTCTCTCTCTCTCTCTCTCTCTCTCTCTCTCTCTCTCTCTCTCTCTCATTAAGCGGGATCTCACATGCAAATTTTTACTCTTTTCAAAGCAAATCAAGAATTTACTTCCACTCCAAAACAAACCTTAACCTCTATTATTAATAGGTCAAAATTGAGCTCCCATGGCTTCATCTGCATCAACTGCAGCTGCTGGGAGTTCTTTTAAGCCTAAATTCCCAGCTTTAACTTCTTCTTCTTCATCTGTAGAGTTGGGCTCTGTTTTTTACTCCATCCCTTTCACAAGGACTAGTAGAAAGCCCAGCATTTCATGCTCTCTCCAAGCTCCTTCCATTCTTCATTTGCCTAAAAAATCGTCATCGTCATCACCAGTATTTCCTCCATCAAAACACCCCAAGGACACTTGTGCTACTGAGAAAACTCAATCCCAACGATGGAATTCCTTTCAAAAAGCTGCAGCTATGGCTTTAGATGTGGTGGAGAATGCTTTGGTCTCTCACGAGAGTCGACATCCTCTTCCTAAAACGGCTGATCCCAGAGTCCAAATCTCGGGCAATTTTGCTCCAGTACCGGAGCAACCAGTCAAGCACAGGCTTCCTGTCACTGGAACAATCCCAGAATGCATACAAGGAGTCTATGTTCGAAATGGAGCCAACCCACTTCACGAACCAGTCGCTGGACACCATTTCTTTGACGGGGACGGGATGATTCATGCGGTTCAGTTCAAAAATGGCTCAGCTAGCTATGCTTGTAGGTTCACAGAAACAAACCGTCTGGTTCAAGAACGAGATTTAGGGCGTCCAGTTTTCCCCAAGGCCATAGGTGAACTCCATGGCCACTCTGGCATAGCTAGACTGTTACTTTTCTATGCTCGTGGCCTATTTGGGCTTGTTGATCCAAGCCATGGTACGGGAGTTGCAAACGCCGGACTTGTTTACTTCAACGGTCATCTCCTTGCTATGTCTGAAGATGATTTGCCTTATCATGTTCATATCACTCCATCTGGGGACTTGGAAACCGTTGGCAGATACAATTTTGATGGTCAATTAAAATCTACAATGATTGCACACCCAAAGGTTGATCCTGAATCGGGTGAATTCTTTGCTCTTAGCTATGATGTTATCCAAAAGCCATATCTTAAGTACTTTCATTTTTCACCGGATGGTAAGAAATCACCTGATGTTGAAATTCCGGTAGATGGTCCAACAATGATGCACGATTTTGCAATCACAAAAAATTTTGTGGTGATTCCTGACCAGCAAGTGGTGTTCAAATTGCCTGAAATGATTCATGGTGGTTCACCCGTTGTGTATGACAAGAACAAGATGTCAAGGCTTGGGATATTGGACAAGAATGCCACTGATGCTTCTGGGATTAGGTGGGTTGAAGCACCTGATTGCTTCTGTTTCCACCTTTGGAATGCTTGGGAAGAGACAGAGACCGATGAAATCGTGGTAATTGGGTCCTGCATGACACCCCCAGATTCCATTTTCAATGAATGTGACGAGAGTCTCAAGAGTGTTCTGTCTGAAATCAGATTGAATTTGAAGACTGGCAAATCAATTCGCCGCCCCATCATTTCAGAATCTGAACAAGTAAACTTGGAGGCAGGGATGGTGAACAGGAATTTGCTTGGAAGAAAAACCCAGTTCGCTTATTTAGCTCTGGCTGAGCCCTGGCCCAAAGTGTCCGGATTTGCCAAAGTTGACCTCTCGACCGGAGAGGTTAAGAAATATATTTATGGAGATCGAAGGTATGGTGGTGAACCCTTGTTCTTTCCTCGAAACCCCAATTCGGAGAACGAAGACGATGGTTATATTTTAGCTTTCGTTCACGATGAAAAGACCTGGAAGTCAGAATTGCAGATTGTAAACGCCATGAACTTGCAGCTAGAAGCCACAGTTAAGCTTCCATCTCGAGTTCCATATGGTTTTCATGGAACATTCATAAGCTCCAAGGACTTGGAGAAGCAGGCCTAATTCAGCTTGAATAGCCTTGTTTAAGTCATCACCAAGGTTTTTTCCTTTTTTTTTTTTTAAGATCGAGGGGGAGATTTACCAGAGGGATGCTTGCATATATTGTCCCCGGAATCTCTTCCTCTGTTTCACAGCTTGACAATCCCAGACTTCTTTAAACCCCTACCCCCCCCTTTTTTTGGTTATTTTAAAGTGAAAGGTTTTGAGGGACCAATTTGTAGCTTTGGGTGTAGGTAGTTTTGAAGCTCAGCTGGTTTCTGCTTATTCTTTCACTTTGTGTGCTTTAGACAATACATAAATTACAAAGAAAATATGTAATGAATATTTCTCTGTTTTATCTCTGTAATTCCCTGTTTTGTTGTAAATACTCTAAAATTTACAGCATATATAATCCAGTTACACTAATCTTTTATCTTTCTTATATATTACTTTGTTTACCATTGAATATCCTACACCTTGAGCAATCTTTTTTCAACAGGCAGCCGACAAGAAGTCAATTTGTTCAGATATCTTATGGTTTGTCTATTTTGAAAAGTAACATAAAGTAGAATTTAGAACAATGAAGAAATGTTAAATCATTTCAGGATTGGTTACTAAGAAAGATTGGACCTCCTTTTAGTTATCAAATCTGTTAATTGAGAACCCTTTCGACAAATTTTGTTTTTTAACTCTTATGCAAATCCTTTGAGTTGATAATGGCCAACCTACCATTGGCATTGTAAGGCTCATTTGCTTTTCAATTGCAGCTAGAAACATCATGGTGGGACTAGACTCAGTGATTTCAATCAACTTTAATAGCCATTTGATTTTTAGAAGAACTTGAAAAAGTGAATAATCAGGTTCCCTTGGTGAAAGTAGGCTGCCCTTCATATTGTTTAAAGATGTTTTTCGGAATAAATGGGACTGTCTTTAAAATATTTGTCACATTATGCGCATTGTATGAGATAAACTGATGCAACAATATGGAGCACTTTGTAATCATGCCTCTTGCTGGTGAAAATTTTAAAATTTCTGGTATTTGAAGGAGACGAAACTCGATCTTTTGCTGAGAGAATAAGATGTCTGGGGATCGAATATCAATCATAGGTTGCGGTTTATCGATGGCAACACTCAATTATTGGGGGGGGGGGGAACGACTAGGGAGAACTTTAAGCTTTTCTACACGTATTGCTCTAATGCTTGGAGGGTCCATGTATCCAATACAGAGTTTCTTTTATTTTTATTTTCAATCTAAAGTGAGGTTTTGCCATATTGTTACTGGCCACTAGAAAGCTATAAAATATGCTGTGCCGTGAAGCATATGGGTAGCTGCTCTTTCTTGTTGAGTTTGGTTGGTGTTTCAGCATGTAGGATAACTATCCTTTCCATTCTATTTGTTCACTGGTTGGTTGGTCTTTCAGGGTCTTACATTCACAGATAGGGCTCAAAGTCATGACCTTGTTTTGTTTCTTGTATCCTAGGATAAATACCCAACATGCGTAAACAGCTTCAAATCTAACATATGAGGTTCTGCCCCATTTTGCTACCTGCATAAAACACAATAACAGCTTTCTTTCTTGCTATTCATCCTGGCGGATTTGTCTATGTAGCAATTTCCTACTTAAAAATAAGGTAAGCAAAATCCTGTTGAGGTTCTCAAACTTACAGGGAAAGATAAAATTCAAATAGAGATTTTGCAATGCCTTTTGGGAGTAAAATTTTGAATGCACAAGATTCATATAACAAAATGCGTCGTTAAGATTGTTTGGGAAATAGATGATCTAAGCAAACCTTAGAAACATCTCGGATTGTATTTTATCTTTTGCTTCCTTTAGACCTATTCAAGCTAAAGTTGCTTGTCTAAGCTTTTGAAAGCCCATATGATATTTGGGTGAGTTTTAACAAAAATCTTCGGCCCCAAAAAATGAGCTTAAGCAAAATAGGAAAGCCCATTTTCTATTTAAGCCGAGTTTTGGACAACGAATTTTTGGCTCAAGCCTTGTTTGGATCAACCCAAATAGTATGATTGGGTTGATACACCTCATTTCTCTTTCTCTTAATGTAAAACCCAAAATTGTTTTAACTTTCATATTTTTTTCAACATGTCATTTCGTATATAAACATTGCTATTAACTTTTGTTTTCATTAAAAATCTGAAGTTATCACTTTCCTCACGTCTTTTTTCCTCTTTCTCTCTATTTGTCTCTTAAGTTTTTTTCATCTCTTTAAAACCCCACCTCATCCTTGTAACAATTTTCTCATGAAGCAAAAAATAAAAAATTAGAACAAGGGATTTACAAAGAAAAGGTTCTCTCAGTTACTTTTAAGCTTTCTTTTACAATCCTTGTCATTGTCTCTTCTTTTCTAATATCATTATGTTTCATGAGATTGTCTAAAAATGGATTCTTCTAAACATCAAGAAGAACACAATCAAATCTCAATTCAACCTAAGTTCAACCAGAAAAAGCAAAAAAATAGGTAGGCCAGGCTTAGAAATCTCTTTGAGAATTCGTGCTAAGTCTGATTACAAGATGCTACTCATATTTTGAGTTAGGTCGAGCCTAGATAACACAAAATGCATTAATGCCATGGTTGCACTCGGCCCAGTAACAATTATAGCTTCTTCATTCAAGTTTTTAGGTAATAAGGCAATAAATATTTGTCTCAAAAGACTAATAGTTATCCTATTTGGGACAATTTATGCTTGGTTACTATCACTAGGTCTAAAGCATTTAAATTTTCATTTGTTAAGAGAAAATATATATGGTATGCAAAAATCTATGAAAATTTGATACAAACATTCACATTTTTACTTTTCCTTTTACTTATGCATATGAGAAGCTTACTTCGATATTCCTAAAAGAAATAGACTATGTTTAATACATGTGAGAAACATAACTTTTACTAGGTTTGATCTTTACTTGCCTCTTAAATTTTCTTATATGTATTAAAGAAAAAGGTATAAACGGAATATTTGTCAATAACCAAAAATCCTATCAAACTCTGAAATTTACAATACAAAGGAAAAAGAACTAATAATGTATTTTTTATGATATCTTAGTTGTTTGATAATATCATGGCTTTTATTTATAGTTAAAAATAAAGTTAGCTTCTTTATTATGTTACTTCTATTAACTTAGTCTCAGAGAAAAAAATTCCTAATCAAGTACTTGTACTTTTATTCCATTAAGCAAGTTGGTATTTTGTACTAATACCATAATAAAATATATGATTATTAATAACATCTAATTGTAACATGTTGCAAAAATACCATATCAGTGTCACATAATTAAAAGAAAAATTAAAAAAATTTAAAGTAAAAAATTTATAAAAATGAAAATTTAATATTTAAAATAAAAATTTAAAATAAAAAATCTAGATAAAAAAAAAAAGAAAAGGAAAGGAAAAAGAGAGGAAAGGGTCATGGAAGGGCTTGTTAGTTGCCACAAGAGAACGGGAATCAAGGAAAAAGAGAAAAAAGGGAGAAAGAAAGGAGAACAAAGGGAGGAAAAGAGGGGAGAAAGGAATCTTAAGGATAGTTCCATGAACCAGCTCTAGGTTTAATAATAATAATTGGAGGTCTTACTTTTTCTAGTTTGTTTAAATGTTAAGAAATTCTTAGAAAATAAAATAAAAATCATATTAAATTTTGCATAGTCTAGATGAGAACTTGGGAACAAAATGATACTTCCAAAATATTTGCAAAAAAAATTATATCCATGCTAGATTTTAAGGGATATATATAGAGAAAATGTTCGATTTTAAGGCTGTAAATGAATTGGGCTTGAACAAATAGATCTACGTTCATGTTCATTCGTTTATCTTTTAGCTCGTTTTTGTTAAAGTTTTTGCTTATTAAGGATTCTAAAATTGTGTTTGAGTTTGGTTCATTTAAATTAAATGAACTTTTCGTAAACATTAAATGATATTGTTACATATTATGGAATTATGAAATTATTAAATTTAAGTTATTACTAAATATAAAATAATACACCACAAAAATATTAGTTATATTATAAATAAACAATATTATTAATTTTATTATAATAAAACAATAAAAAAGCTTTAAATGATCTATTAAACGAATGTTAAACAAGTAATAAACGAGATTGTTTGTGAACATAAATAAGCTAAATATACCTTGTTTAAGTTCGGTTCATTTAGTAAACCAACCTTAAATTCATGTTTATAATTGTTTATTTAATGTCATAAAGAAAATAAATAAACAAAAATCAAGCTGTTCATAAACCGTTTATGTAATGCTGTAATCGTTCGTAGTTCTATTCACTTTGTTCCAAATATAAAATTTTCCATTATTTCAATGTGGCATTTTAATGGATCAAGTAACAACTTGACAAAAGGATTTTAAATTGATGCAAGTTTGAAATACACCCAATGTTTGTAAATGTTTGTAAAAGAAAAGATATATTTAGTCAAATACAACCAAGTTTTTTTCGTACAAAAGAGGCTACAACTTGAGATAAGGGAAGGGATTGTCAATGTTAGGGTTTAAACCCTAAACCTCCCAGATGCCATCTTGTAAGGGGGGTTTATGGACCAACTAAACTAAGCTCTAGATCGATATACCCAAGTATTTAACTCAATTTATCGGTGCATGATCTTTTGCTATTTGAATGATTTTCCTTAAATAAAAAATCCTTTCCAATTTTATGAATCACAATGTTCAATTTAGTTTCTTCATAGGAAATGTCTTCTTAAGGCATGCTAATTAGGTGATTACTACACATATTAAGATTTGAAATTATAGATGTTTATTTAATCTATATTCAAAATCTTAATTTCATGATGGAATTTTCCCAATATGTAGAAAGCTATTTTATTTGCACCTTATTATTATAAAGCAACCAAATACACATAAAATATGGATATTCACATAAATCCTGACAAATGAATATTTTTGGATGATTGATATAGGCTTAAACAATTGAAAACCATAGCAGAATCTTGAATTGATTTAATGTTTTCCTTTTTTCATTCTAAAATTAAGAGAATCTCTCTCTAGAATGGGAGCTTTCTTCTTTTGTATTAAAAAATCTATTTCTTTTTCTTGTTTTCTTCGTACTATCCAATTTTTCTTTGAATCCATGAATTTGGATTTTATTTGTTCATCCCATTCATGGATACTCTTAACAATTTGAATCTTTTAGTGTTGTCATAGTGTTTGAGTATAAAGATTGTATTCATTTATATGTTAGAGTTTTAGAAATGGGTTTACCTAGGTTTTCTTCCTTTAAGTCATTAGTTTTAAGATTGAATTTGGAATTCAAGGATTGAGTCTATTAGGGTTGTCAATTAGAGCTTAAAAAGAGAGATAAGACTGATAATAACTAGAGTTATCCAACTAGATTGAAATAGCCTTTGAAAATTCAATCTGCTATGTCATAAGATTTGATAAATAAAGAAGTCAGAGATAGAGCGCATCGAGGTGGAAAACGAGAACAAGCCTAGTTATGTTTCATAATGATTGGCAAGATTTTAGTGAATCAAATGCTAAACAAAAGAGAAGTGATGACTATACTAAGAAATCTATGGCTAACAGAAGCAGTGCCATGTGTTAGTGTAGACACCTTATTTTGTCCGGGCTAATTTTTAGCAATCTGGAACATGGATGTAAGAGGGGGTGATGTCGCCCGGCAAAAAAGTATTTTGAGGATGTCAAGAAGGCCTAAGGATCATATCAAAGTTACATGCGAAGATGTGGCATCAAATGACGTAGTCCAAGGTATCCGGGGACAAAAGATATGAGAAAATTCACAATTTTACT
>JBBYHK010486480.1:0-16767 GCA_038382065.1 Adansonia grandidieri | reverse complement strand
AAAATTCTATTGGATTTTTCATCATAATATGGATTTTGATTGTGACAATAAGTTTGTTAACTATTTATATGATTTTTGGTAGTAAAGATGTGCTATATTAAAAAAAAAAAAACTCTTTTAAAGTTATGGCATAAAAATTGTGTCACATCTTCTTATATAAATTTAGGAGAATTGACAATGATGGAGTTCTTAAAACTCTTGAGTTTGACACTTAAGTTAGTTTCATTTAGGAAAGGCAAACTAACAAGTCTACAAAAAGGAGCTAAAGAAAACACTGTAGTATTTTGAGAGTATACACTTTTTCTTAATTATATAGTTTGATGCATTAAAACTACTGTTGATGTCTTTATTAAAGTTCCAATTAAATTGTTTTCTAAAACTTTCTTAGAGTTAACGGAATAGTTGGAATCTAGCTTAACATTTACGAACTTAGATTGTTCAGTTAAAGTGAAGGCCTATAACCCAAATATAAGGAAACTAGATCGAATAACAATTAGCAATTAGAGGCTATGCAATTAACTTAATGGGGTACAAGTTTTTAATGTCTCTTATATTAAACTAGAATTGTTGAAGTTAGAAATACTAAGTTTCTCAAATATCATGAGTTCAATAGGAGTGACTTTCCTTGTTTGGTTGATATTGAGGAATAAATATATTTAGATTAATCTATTGTAGAAGACTTGATTGTTTCTCAAAACAAATATATAGAATTAACTAAAGAGCAATCAAATCAAGTGCAACATTTACAATAGATTATTAATCTTACTGACTAAAATGTACAAATAATTATAGAATTAAGAGATCCAATGGTTAAGAAACTAGCTATTCTATGACTTGGTTATATATTTATAAAAGTCTAATTTTGATATCGGACATAAAGATAATCTCGTTTTCACTAGCATACATAGTGAAAATTTCACACTTTAGCATAAAGCTATGATAAAAGAGATGAAATCAATGGTTAAATGGTCCAGTCTAGTAACTCGTTAAATTACCATTTGGTAATGTTGAACGATATAAGGTTAGACTAGTGGTCAAAGGATTCACTTAAAGAAGGTATTGGTTACCATAAAACTTTCTCTTCAGTTTTTTTTAGAAAAATTTCATTAAAAATTATCATAACTTTTGTAGCTCATTTTGATTAAGAGTTACATTAAATAGTGGTGAAAATAATTTATTTGAATAAGGATCTTGAGAAGAGGTATACATGATTCTACCTAAATATTTCTTTAAAAGATTAAGATATAGACTAAAACAAGCTTCACACTAATGGTATGTAAAGTTTAACATTTACTAAAATATTGATCATTGTTTAAACCTTAAAGTCAGTGGGAATAAAGTCATAATTTTAGTCCTATATGTTGATGATATTCTCCTTACAAAAGTGATTTGGCTTTATTACATGAGACAAAGGTTTTCTTTCTCAAAACTTGATATAAAGAATTTGGATGAAACTTCATATGTGATAGGCATAAAGATTCATAGAGACAGGTCTTTTCAGACATTAAGTTTATCTCAAAAAGCTTATATCAAGATAGTTTTAGGAAGAATTAGGATGCAAAGCTATTCACCTATAAAGTGTAAATTGTAAAGAGGATAATACAATTTGAGCCAATATCTCTAAATAATTTGGAAAAAGAGCATATGAAAGGCATTACATATGCATGTAGTATTATGTGCCTTATATATGATCATTATACGAAACTTGACGTAAGGTTTATAGTAGAAGTACTTGGTAGATATTAAAGTAATCCTGGTCTTGGCCTATGAAAGTTACCAAAGGAATTATATTATAAATTAATATCACAGACAATAAGGTTGAGATATTTTATCTCTAGTGTGAGAGTTGTCCGTAAGGGCATTAAAGATCTATTATAATAACTCTTATGCATTGTGCTTTTATACGAATGATAGAAATGAGAGTCATAGCAAGTAAATAGATAAAAGTAGCTTGTGAGACTATAAAGAAGCAAGAAGTGGATATCCAACACATCAATATAGATTTACTGATAGCTAATCCCATGGCTAAAGCAATGTCGACAAAATAGTTTAAAATTCATGTGGATCATATAGAGCTAATTAAATTTTGTTAAGATGTATTTCGGCTTCTGTGATTTGTTAATTTTATATTCTTAGAGTTTATGGATATGTTTAAGTTTGTGCACATAAGGTTTACATGTCGAGTGCACCTTGAATGATTACAGAAAATTCATTCATGAAGTGCTCTTTTAGAGAGGATCATGCATTGTAATACATGGAAGGGAATATTCAGATTAGAATACTACCGCCATGATTCATGCTATATGGATCTTTAATTGAGTGGGAGTTTAGCTAGAGTAATTTATGGCTATATTAAAGTTTGGATTTGAATATCACTTATTGGACTTTATTTGGCCGACATGATAATTAAGTGGACCGAGATAAATATTTTAATTAATATTTAGATTAACTACTCTTGTAGTAAGAGTTAAACTCTACTTAAATAAGTAATTAGAATACAGATTCCTTAATGGTAGGATACAACTCTAATTAGTCTTCTAGTATAGGTCCCTAGTCCAATCAATAAATAAACTGCCTATGCACCATCGTAAGGTAATTATCCAAAAATAAAGAAATAGACTGAAGGCTTACATAAGGTGTTTGTCTTTATGTACTTGGAGCAAAGTCAGATTCTTGATTAACAATGATTAGAGGTACTTTTTAATTAGATATTACACAATGCTCAAGAAAAAGCTGCATTTCAATTGCCTTTTCATCAACCAATATCCCAACTTATGACAATTCAATTAGTTTCAAGAACACCACCTTTGACTTCTATTACCTCGATAATGACATGCCATTTGGTAACTTAAAGGTTGTCTTTGAGAATATTCAGGCCATGAATATAGCAAACTCATCTTTAGAACAATCTCTCAAAGTAGAATATTTGGCCACTATTTCATAAGGCAACCCATTACTAACATTCCAATTTAAAGAATACTTGATCATAAAGGCAAAACAAGTTAACAAAGTGCTTAATGATGTAGTACTCTTGCAATATCCCTTAAAAATTAATAAGGCAATGTGGTATTTTCTCACCAGTGGAAAGTTATCCGTCCTATTCTTTGTGTTGCTTCATGTGAACTAGAAGAAGGAGATGAGTTATTGGCAATGTCAACGGCTTACGCAGTGGAGACGATATATGCTATGTCATAATCCATGATGACCTTCCTTACATAGACAACGATAATCTTAGAAAAAGTAAGCCTACAAACCACAAAGTTTTTGGTTAAGCAATGATGCTTTCATTTTTCTTACCTTTAAGCATATTGCTTCCAGCATAAGAATCATTTCACCTGATCATGTTGTTCGAGCTTTTGCTGAGCTATGCTCAGCATAGGTTCCAAAGGGTTGTGGCAGGTCAAATGATGGATCTTGAGAGCAAAGGAAAAGAAGTGAGCTTGAAAGAATTAGAGTACATTCATGTCCATAAAACGACCAAGCTTTTAGAGGCTTGTGTTATTTATGGTGCAATAATGGGAGAAGGAAAAGAGACTGAAATCGAAAAGGTTAGGAAATATGAAAGGTGCATAGGTTTGCTATTTCAAGTTGCGAATGATTTTTTGGATGTAACTAAGTCATCTGCAGAGTTAAAGCAGATTGTAGGGAAAGATTTGGTTAGTAATAAGGCAACCTATGCAAAGCTGATGGGCATAGATAAGGCCAAAAAATTTGCTTTTGATTTGATGACTCAAGTAATTGGAGAGCTTGCTTATTTTGATGTTTCAAGGCCTATCCATTGTATCATTTGGCATAATATGTTGCTAATCAAGAAAATTAGTTGTTTGTATAGATAAAAAGGTCTTTGGTTTAAGTTTTTAATATATATATATGTCATAGAAGCAAAGCTGCTTGTTAATCGTAATGGTTGCCCATATAGCTCAAGTTTGCTTAGATAGCATAAATGTTCTCAACAGGGAAAAACATAAAAAGAAAAAAAATTCAGTGCATTACAGTTATTTCGAGGCACTTAACCCTTTTTATGACTGAAGCTAACTTCTAGATTCATTTGGGTTGTTCATTTTGGTGACATCATAGTACTTCATAAAAACTTACTGATTCCTTTATGTTTGGTGGTCATTATACATCAAACGATACATTAATCAACTTGAACATAATAACCTAAACTTTAGAAAGGAACTCAATTCTTATAAATGAACTGGCTTGAATAAGTACACCTTTTTTTCATGCTTGTTTATTTTTTAGGTTGATCGTGTTTGATGCATATTCGTTGAAAATTTTAAAATTGTATGGTTAGATTGGACAATTAGTCCCTGTACTACAGTAAAGTGGCGAATTTAGTCCCCTACCTTTATTTTATATATTGAACTACCTATACAATGATTTTTGATTGATTTAGGTGTAATCATTAACTCTGTTCATTGTTGTCGCCAGTTTTTGCTGATGTGGCGGTTGATTGTGAAAGTTTATTTTTTTTTTTGTTTACACGTAGCTTTTAAAAAAATTCCTATTGGCTAGCTCAAAAAATTAACTTTAAAATTTTTAATATATTATTGAAAATGATTTTTATAACAAAATTGTTTTTCTTATTAAAAAAGGAAAACCAAATATCAAACTTAAAAAAGTCGAAACCTATTTTATTTTCCTTCTTAAATCCTTATGCAATCGAAATCCCTTCTTAAATCCTTCATAAACCATTACCCGAAGCTAGTTGAATTGCCAAAAAATAAAAAAATCTAAAAGTAAACCTCAGATTTTTTAAACTTAACCAAAAATCTCAAAATATAAAGGCTTGTGAAAGAAACATGGATTTGTTCAAAACTGACAAAGAAAAATAGTCAGGTAATTTTATCATATGCTGTCGTTGTATGTGATTTAGAGTATTCGTCTCGAATTTTTTTTAGGTTTTAGGTTAAATTTTAATTTTAGTAAGTGAAATGTTATGGGTTTACAGCTTGCTCTTATGGGTTTTTAGTAGTTGATTGGTGTTGACAAACAAAAATTTTTATAGTTATTTAAATTAAAACTTTGCAATCAATTTTTAAGGCATCCAACCTTATCCTATGATTATGAAGGTGACCTTGTTTACCATTACTGTGGAGTGAAAGCTCTTTTAATAACATCAACTAGTAATAATAATCTTAGAGGAAAGTTCTTTGACTGCAACTACTAGATTTGTTTAAAGGCTCAGCTACCTTCTTAAGCCCTATGGCCCACCCAGTATTTGGAAGAGTTTGGATAAAAAATTAGGCCTAAAGAAAAGGCTTGAGCAAAAATTAAAACCCGTTTTCTAAATAGGTCAAGCCTTGGGTAGAAATATTTAGGCTTAAGCCTGATCCAAATAGTAACCAATTATATATATAATATATATTTATTTACTGAAAACCCTATTACCCTAAAATATATTATTTAATAAAATATGTTTAATTTTTTAGTTTTTCTATAAAACCCTAAGCTTTTTTCTTTGTTTGTTTCCTCTCACTATTTTTAAACTCTCTCATCTTCTTAACTTTTTTTGCATAAAAAACTTTGAACTTTCTTTGTCTATTGCCTCTTACTACTTCAACTCTCATCAACTTTGAATATTGGCCGGCCCTCACTCCCTACTTATTGCCCTTCTTGATCTGTCTGTGTAACTCCTTCCCCAAATTTGACCTATAGCTATCTTAGCCATTCCACCTCTTCATTCTGCCCTAAGCATCTCATTTGGCCCTTCCTGTTCATTCTTATCTAGAATGTGCAACTCTCTTCTCGATCCTTCGATCAAAATATGTACTTTTGTTAATTCAACAATAGTAGTCTTTGGGGCCAAATCATGAATTGATTTGTGTTGTTGTTATTATGATTTTGTTTTTAAACTAATGTGGACCACTTCTAAATCAGTTGCTTGAGAAGAGCAACAAATGCACTATCATATGGTTTTAGAATCCTGCTTAGAAGTATTAAAGCCTTTTAAGAACTCATTCAGGGATTTACCTATCATTAGGGAAAATTTTTCATTTTGAAGATTTTTTTTTCACTTTCTATAGAGATGTTTGTCATATTATATTTATTTCGTAATTTAGGGCATAACCTCTTAATATGATTTTGGATTCATATATGAGCTGGGATTTACTCTTTAAGGTTCAGGGTGTAATTGATATTGTGGTTGTTTTTTTTTTTTTTTCCTTATCATTGATGTAGCCTTAGTGGCGTAACATAGGAATTGGTGCAAATGATAAAGCTATCACCATACCTAATGTGAAATAACCTTTTAATTGCATTGCATAGATAGCAACTTAAAGTATTCTAAATATTATGAATAGTACTTAATATCAAATTATTGTGGATTAGTTTATTGCGAGTAATAGTTACAAATTAACAAAAGAAATAAAAAAATTACGCTGTTAGTTGTTATAAATTAACAAAAGAAATAAAAAAACCATATCCCCTAATATAATTTGATTGAAAAATAAAAAAAAAAGTTTTAATTATGATATAAAAAGGAAAAATTAGTTTATTTTTAGCATGGAGCTAAGACTTTATAATATTCTCTTTATGTTACAAGATGTTATGATCAAAGTGAATGGTAAAGGTTAATTTAGCATAAACATTTACTCATATTCATGATAAGGCTTTTATGATTACAAGATCAAGCATTTATGATAATATCTAGCTTTCCAATAAATATTGAAAATGTTGTCAAACGTCAAAATTTGACTACTTTAAAGGTGTAGGATGAAATGATTAAGCTTAAATGTAAGAATAAAGAATTGATGAAAGCATAATGCAATTACTGTAAGAATTTTTTTTGCTAAAATTGTTATTGCAACTTCTTATTTAAGACGTCATTTGCATACCTATCTTAAAAAATATTATAAAGATATTACTTAGTATGTACTGGCTATTCAACTGACTTTAGAAGGTGGTTCATCAGTTAAAAATTATATGTGTGATAATAAAAAATGTTATAGAGCTGTTTCAACTTTCCTTATATGTGGTAAGCATTCATTTAAAATAGTAAATAATCAGAGTTTAAATATATGATAAGAGTTGTAAGTCTTAATTATAAAAATATAACTAGGTATACAGCTACTAGGGATATATTGAGTTATTGTGCAAAAAAAAAAAGAGCTTGTATGAAAAAAGAGTTGGCTAAAGCACTTAATTGGATATGCTTAACTTAAGATAATGAGAAATCCAAGTGTACAATTGATGAAAGCATTTGTGTTATTACTCACTGAATTGTTATATATTAGAAATTGTAAAAGAGAATAATAAGGTTTAAAGCTTTAACCCCTCCTTATGATGGTTTGAACATAACAGATAAGTTTGTTTTATGCTCAATCTTATAGAACATAGAAAAGAAATTTTTAGCATCACTCTTGATAATGCATATTATAATAATGATACAGTTTTTTTTAAAAAAGTTATTTTTGTGCTAATAGGATCTTATTATGTGATAATATTTTCTTTCCAAATTAAATGTTATGGACATATTAAATCTTATTATTCAAGCTGGTTTGAATTTTGTTAATGATGTTGTTGGTAAAATTCATAATAGAATTAAATACATAAAAATCTGGCTTTCGTAAAAAAGATTTTGTAATGTGGCTAAAAAAGGTTTTCAATTGAATAAAACTAAGAAATTATGCTAAGACGAGTGTGGCAGATAAAATTTTACTTTTTTGACGCTCAAATATGATCTTTAGTATAAAGATGTGGTAATTTATTGGGCTTAACGAGACAAGGATGTCAAACAATTTGCACTTTTATGATGTGATATGTGTGTTCCATGTTTCTAAATATCTCATTGCAAATATTGATTTTAAAGGGGTTTGGAAGATTCAATAATTATTTGGGAGATACAATTAATGGTCCATATCTATTCTTAAGTCCAATGGTTAAACAAATGCAAGAAAAATTCAATAAATATTAGGTAAATATAGTTTAATATTATCATGTGTTGCCATTTTAAATCTTCTTTACAAGTTAAATTATGTGAAGTATTAATATACTAAACTTTATAATATGATGCCTCGAAGTTAGTGCAAATAATTTTTAGTACTTTCAAAATCATATTTCATGAGTATGTGAAGAACTCAAAATCTTTCTCTTTAGTTGGAAATACTAGTGTATAAAATATTAATTTGGTTGAATCTAGCTTGTAATAGCTTGATATCAGTAGGGCTAATATGGGATCAGGTAGGATAAGATTGATGATTACAAGCTGTTTAAAGTCGATTTAAAGTTAAAAAATAAAAAATCTCAATTAAATCTTTACTTGGAAGAATGAGCATTTAAGCTGAATAATAATATTGACATATTGGATTACTAGATTAAAAGCTCAAATCCGTATTCTAAGCTTTCACTATTAGCTCATAATCTTTTAGCAATTCTAAATTCAATTATGGCTTTAGAGTCAGCTTTTAGCGTAGAGAAAAAAATATCAATTCTTCGAAGAGTTCTATCAAAACAAAAATGGTTCAATATATTATATGTTTTAATAATTGGATGCAAACTAAAGGTTTTTTAGCATGTAATTTTTTTCTTATTTCTTTTTATTTCAATATTGTTATAAGTTTGTTAGCACTTTTGAAATTTAAAGCACTTAATTTTTAATTTATTTTTTCACAAGGAATAAACTGTGAATCATCCAACTCTAGTGATGATGAGAATGATGATGATGTTGCTATTGCTTTCTAAGTTAGTTTCTTGATTATGTATCAAATTTTAAGTTTAAACTTTATCAATAATAGTTAGGCTATTTTTATGATAATGATTCAATGAGTTTGTAACTTTTCTGTAAATTATTCTAAATTAATAAGGCTTTAAATTTAGACTATTTGGTTTAGTTTTGATGTATATAAAGAAAGTGGTTTGGATTAGAATGTCAAGTTCATTGCTTATAATAAGAGTCTCAAGTACATAATTAAGAATATTTTAAACCAAACAAAACTGTTACAAGGGAGGGTCATTAGTTGTTGGTAGCTAGCATTGTGGTTGCTGTTTGTAGTTACTGCTTGTGGTTGCTGCCTAAATGATTATTTGTTGCTATTGTTGTTCTAAAGTTCTATTTCTTTTAATTTGAAGAACTTATGTTGTTGGTTGTTGCTTTATGTATTAAGCTTATTGGTTACTTAGTAATATGATTGTTACTTAATATTATTATTATATGCGTTAGTTTTTTAAATCAAATATAGGCAAGATAGGTTAGGCCTAAATAGCAAAATTGTTATTAGGGTCGAGCTTAATTATTCTAGGTTATGCAAATTTCAAGTTGGGTTAGGCCTGAGCTGACTACAATTCTATTGATATCATGTTTGGGCTTGTCCAAGCCTAATCCATAATCAAGTCTAGCAGCAATTATGAAGTAATAAGCATATGAATTTTGTTTCCAACAAAATTAGTTTTATAAGACAATACTAGTTTTTAAAAATCTGATTGAACAAAATAAGTATGACGTACACAATTAAGCAATGTAAATTATTTCTTGTCACAAGATAAGCAAATCAATAAGGAACATGTTAAAGAAGTAACTACTGAGTTAAAAAATGCTAATGGATTTTGAGGAAAGAGAATTTCATCTTGATGGAGGACAATAAAGCTTCAATAAGAAGGGTTACTGAATTAAACAATGAAGATAGATGTGCGAGTCATCTGCATGCTAGGAACAAAAATGAAGGCTTGTTGTTATATTAAAAGTTGAAAATGAAGCGCCGCAAGAAAGTTAAAGAATGTTAGGGTAAAGGAAGCAAAAGAAAAAACGTTATATAGATATGCCTTAATCTTTAGTTGGCTATTTTTGTTGTTTTTGGTTATAGGAGAAGGCAATAATAAACTAGGAAGAGTGCAATATTAGGTTTGCTCTAATAGTTATATGAATGTTTAGGAAGGTTGGTTAAGTGTAAGTTGTTGTGCTATTATAGAAATTGGACTTACAAATGCAATGTAATGCTTTATTACAAATGTAATAGAAATTGATATTTTTCATTTCATCTAAAAGAACTTATTATATCATCATACTTAAAGTAACCGATTTCATATAGAAAAACAACAGCTCACCTTAAACCCAAAAAATATGGTATTTCATATACAAAAACCAACACCTGAGCACTCTCAAAAATACTAATGGTGGTCATTCATTCACACTTACAAAATATACCAAACATTTATATTTCTAATATATTTACAAAAGTAGCAAACTAAGTTAACAGACAACCCAAACAACTTAGGAGTAAAATTTTCATTTCTCTTTGTTTGATGCATGATGCTTATACTTTGTTCCTTGACTTCTTCCTATTGCAAAATTCGGATGGATATGTTTTTGGATACTATAATTTCTTTTCCCAGTTTATTATCCTTTTTAGACTAAAAAAAGGACAAAAAGAAGTCAAACATAAATTTTGTTAGCTTTAAACCTTTTTCTTTTCAAATTTAACATGAAGTAACATAGCATGTATAGAATAAGCATGCACATAGAATAAAGTGTAAGCAAGCATGCAACATAATTAAAGAATCTAGTCAGAATAAGATATAGGCTTCAACAGGCCATTACTAGCAATTGTTCTTGGTAATGCTTAAAGTAGTCTTTTTAACTTTCCTACCTATAATCATTTCATCAACTCTATTAGGCCTTTATAAGCAAGAATAAAACATGGTAGCATCAAGTAGATAATGATATAATTAATTATAAGAATAGTTAATGTAATAAAATGGTACATAGCTTACATTGATTATAGGTATTCTACTACTAAGATAATTTTTATTATTAGCAGGTTATCAGCTTGCCTTTGTTTTTTTATTCTTATTCCTAGGATTAGAGGTTTTTGTTTATGGCTTATGCATTAAGCAAAAGCCATATAAGTGTGAAATATAAATGACACCATATATAGTTAAATGTATGTAGAAAAACTAATAGATTACTTACAGATTCTAATATCTTTGGACATCCAAGTCCGTTATGATTGTCCATATGATAATAAGTGCATGTCATCACCCTTCCAACCTCAAAAAGTCTATCTTTCTTCTTCTTTTCTAGTGGATCTCTCTTTCTTTCTCTTTTTTTTCTTTTTTATATTTACAGGCCTACTAAGCATCTTTTTTACTGTAAAAGACTACATTGGTCCTTTTATGCTTTTAGGCTAAAATAGTTTTCTTTTAATTGGGTTTAAAAGGTATTTATACCTAGACAAATAAGTATCTTTGTTGAATCAAGAAGAAAAACACTTTATAGGATCTAATCTATCATACATGATCATTGCAACAACACACTGAAAATGAACTTTACTAATATCCCACTTCTTACACGAACATTAGTGTTGCCCTAAACTGATGGTGCAACTTTCTCTTTCGTATGTGATCAAAAATAAACTTCATGTCTAGGCCCACCATTCCATTCAATCTCCCACTTAAAACTAAGTATTCTTGTCCTTTCTAGTTTTTCAATAATCTTAGGACCATAATTAGTCTTTCATTTGCTAACAGTCTTTCTTTTGCACTAATCTCTTCATCATATAGATTCTTATATCCTCAAGCATGCTAATGATATGTTTTCACTTAATTTTTAAAATCACCCCATTGAATGTCTCAAACATTTTGTTGTCAAGAATATCACACTTGATGATTTTAGAGAAGAATGTCTAACACCAATCTTGGATAGACCATTTTTCTAAAAAGGGTTTTTTTTGCTCTAAATCCTTCAAGCATAACTGTTATACATCCAAATATTTATCCATTTCAGGCTAATAAAAAAAATTGATAGTATTCTGAAAATTGCAATTATAGGTCTTTACCCTATGTATCTTCCCTCATCTAGCATAAATATGCTTAGTACACATTATTTTTTAAACTAAAAGCAATAACTCTTTAATGGATCTTATCAACCCCTAAATTAAAAAAATAGCTATATAATTAAACTTATATATAACATAAAATAGATTATCTAGAATAAGAAATATATTAAAAATTTAATTGAACAGACCTTTTGCATGTCGCTAATAACTGACCATCCAAGCCCATCTTTAGTACCCAAATCAAAACATAATTGGTCTATAAACCATTTTCAACTGGTAATAGTCGCTTTTTACATCGTAGCCTATGCAAGTAGGAAAATTTGATTGTTCCCATCCTTTTAAATTGCCACCAGTACTTATTCTTTTACTAAACCTTTTAAGAAACATCCATCAAATCCAATCACTTGTTTGCATCTTTTTAAAAGCCTTTGCTTTAGAGCTCCCAAACGTACATACATCTTTTGAAAAACAAACAAAGAATTTGGTGTTGGCTTCTTAGAAATAACTAAAACAATGTTTTGTAAATTTATTGCTTTTCGTTTGTCAACATAATCATTCAAAAATTAAATTCTTTATTTTATTTCTCTTTCATTTTTCTTTGATAACCAAACATTTGATTGTTCTACAAAAATTAAAATTCACAATCACCTTAAATTATTTCTTCAGAAGTGCCCTTAAAACCTTCAACTTAATAAATAACATGGTAGAAATCTCCTTACCATATTTTTTAGAAATAAAAGATGTTGTCACCTTTTTGTTTTTGACGTCGATAGATATGAGTAATCAAATTTATAAGTTTTATCAACAAATTGCTTATTATTATTGCTACAACTATATAATATAATTCAATTGCAACCCTTGGCTGAATATCTTGCTCTATCCATTAACTTATCATTCTTTATGTATTCAAATTGAAACATTTTCTCTAGTTGAGTACTTAGCAGAAATATTTTTAAATGCCTCTAAATTTTCAAAGTTAAGTTCAAGGAAATCATTAAATGGGACATTTGGATTATAATAAATGTTGCTAGATTTCAACCTCTATGCATTATTTTGAATGAACCCTCACAACTATTAATAAAACTTTCGAGCTAAGATGAATCACAATATTTAGATTCATACCCTTTTACCTTATCAATTTCAACATTCAGCTTACAACATTATAGTGCAACTACCTTCTCTTTAGCCTCAACGCTAATAACTTCATCCATATCTTCATCCCCATCATCATCATCATCAATACTTAATTGTTTTTTCTCTAAATAATCCTTCAAATTTTTCCTAGCAACCTCCAATTCATCATCACCATCCGAATTATTAGTAGCCTATGGTACATCTAACAACCTTTCATTATAATAATTAGTTGAATCATTTCCAATATCACTAAACTTCACTACCTTTTCATTTTTAATAACTTTTACATTATCTTCTTTGACATTAGTATCAAAATCCTCTAAGGTAAATGTATAAAGTTTTAAGTTCACTATCATTATTTCTACCACTACCCATAACAAATGTGTTCATCAATTTAACGTAATGCTACATCTACTTTAGTTGGTTGTAAAATTGATTTTGGCAACCTTTTTTTTTTCATTAGCATTATTTAACTGCTATAAATAAGTATTGAATGTGAAATTTGTAAAGACATTAAATGTTTCTCAATTCATTTCCAAAATCTATAACATTGTTATCATCTAGTACAAGCTTTAATCTAGTACTCAATATCTTTACACTTTTTACATAGTACGCATTAATTGCTTTGGACAAATCATAACCTTAAGCTTTGACTGCTCCTAGCGTGGTCCAATCACATATCTTATCAAGATTCTCATCCAATTCTCCAAGAAAACTATTTAAATATCAAATAATTAGAGTTCTTGATGATGTCCGACTATGATTGTATCTTTCTTTGCATGCTTGTGAAATAATACTAATATGTGTAAAAAATAATATTTTTCATAAATAAATCAATTCATTATTCATAAATTATTTAACTTAATATTTTGCAAAAGGTGATAATGAAACTAACGTGGGTATAAAGTGCTTACTAACATGGGTGCACAAATAATATCACAACATCCAATTTTCAATCAAAGATACCATTATGGAGAAAAAACTAAACTAACAAACAAAATATTATTTTTAAAAGAATCAATCCAAACAAAATAGTACATGAAGCCAATAAACACATTCGGCTAGAAGAACCGCATGAACCCTATCTTATTTTTTAAATATCTAAAGTATATAATCAAGGTGAAATATTAGATACTTACTTTTCAAACATCTACAGCATAGTTTATAAAAGAATAAAAATTTAATTCAAAATATACTTGTCCTTACAAATTGGTGCTATTACCTTAATGCCTTAGTCACTTAAAGCAAAGCTCACTCTTTTCTTACTCTGCTCTTCACAAATCTTCAGTCACTTTAATTTAGGATTTGGGTTATATTAGGTTCTGCCTTAGTTACTTCAAAAAGAAGGTTAGTTTTGGGAATTTTAGGTTGAAGTTCAAAAAATTCTTTTGAAACTTTTTGAATTTGTTTCAGATTTTTTTATATCTTAAACAAAATCTTTATCCTAATTTACAGTAACAAGAGGTTACTGATTCAACAAGGATTTATGAAGATTTGCGATAAATTTTATCACTAACAAGAAGGTTTTCGGAATTAAAGACAAAAATTAGAGTTTTGATTTTAAGGGAAAATAAGTACAAAATTTTTAAAGAAAATGAGAATTTGGATATTTGTTTTTTTATTATAAAACTATTTTGTTTATAAAAAATCATTTTCAATAATAGATTAAAAATTTTAAAATTAATTTTTAGACCCAACCAATAGAAATTCTTAAAAAAGTCACATGTAAACTGTAAAAAAGAACTTACACAATCAACTTCCACGTCAGCAAAAACTGACGGCAAAAATGAATGGAATTAATGATTAGACTTGCATCAATCAAAATTATTGTACACAGAGTTGAATAGATAAAGTAAAGGTATAGGGACTAAATTCGCCACTTCATTTATAGTATAAGACTAATCATATAAGTTGACCAAATTGTGTTCAAGCTCTATTCATTTAAAAGGTATGTTTGAGCTTGTTTGTTTAAATTAAATAAACTAGTTTGCTAAATCTAAATGAATTTTTTTCAAAAATATAACTAAACAAGTGCTGAACAATAAAATCTATTTATGAATAATAAATAAAGAAATAAACACGTCTTATAAAGATAACCACATAGAATGTTAGAGGTTTGCAAAAGTGGAGAAAAATGGTCGTCAAAAAGATTTATTATTGTGCAAAAACTATGGCTCTTTTTCATCAAATAAATTAAATTACAGGAGGTTAATCTCGCTTCCCTCAAATACTTGAGATGTGCTAATGGAGTTTTGGGTGATTTTATTGCATCTAATGGTATTTTAGGTGACTTAATTATTCTATGGAATGATGACTTTTTAATTTGGAAATAGCAAAAAAAATCCAAGATTTTTGCTAATTAAAGGTATGAGAGAGGTTTTTCTCAATCTTTATGCTTCTAATGAAGACTATGAGAGAGGTTCATTGTGGGTGTCAATTAACAATCTTATTAGAATATATCCTCTGCTTTGGTGTTTAAAAGGTGACTTAAATGTTCTTAGATGTTTTAAAGAGAGAACTGGGCTAACTTTCAACTATTTTGCCATGGATGCTTTATTGCAGCTTATTTTAGAAAACAAATTCATCGATCTGCCTTTGTTTTTAGGCAAGTGCACATGGAGAAATGGTAATTCTATGAGTAGATTGGGTCATTTTTTATACTTAAAATGTTTATATTTCATACACTGACAATTTAAATGAATCAAATCATGTCATTTCAATAAAAATGACATTTGTTTCATTAAAAAATTATTTTTTATTAACACTTAAAGATCGGTGGTTGAGAATATTGCCTGAGTTATCAAAAGAATTCGAAATCTTTAATGGCTTTATGTACAATCGCCAGCAAAAACATTTGTTTTAAAGCTTTAACAAACTTGTTAACTCCTACTAAAATATATAAAAAGATCCCCAAAAATCATCTTATATTCACTCTAAAAATTTTGCTAGAAAAATTTTCTTTCTTGATTCATTATCTAAGTTTTTCTTTGAAATTTCTAGGTTAACAAATAAATTGCATTCTCGTAATTACTCTTATTCTATCATTTTCGACTCTGACCCCTTCTTTTCTCCTTTTTTTCCTCGGATTTTCCATTGCAAAGTTTAAGTCTGTCTTCAAATAAGTAAACCCTAGTTGATATCTCTTCATTTTTTTTCTCTAACTTAGAGGTGAGTTTGTTAAGTAAATGGTCATGGGCTTCGTTCATGCATATTTCTCAAAGCTTCTATCAAAATCTCATTTCCTCAAAACATTCATGCATATTATGGGATGTATTGATACACCATGAAATGTATCGATGAGGTCCCAATAGCTAAAATCAATCCTAGCTCGATGATATATCGTACTTATGCATGAAGTATTGATTTTAGCAAAATGCATGCAGTATCGATACTTGACCTAAATAGGTCGATACATCGTACATCCATATACTTTGCATGAAAATGTTTTGTTTTGTCCTTCCAAATATTTTCACTTATTCAATTTAGTCCTTGAACATCTCGAACCTTCTAATTAAGTTTCTAGATGTCAAAAATTGATTAAAAGAGAGGGAGAGAGAGAGAGAGAGAGAAAGAGAGAGAGAGAAACAAATAGATAAGCAAATGCATTTCTATCAGAGGTCTTGGATTGAGCACAATTAATTTAAAAGGACCTGGAATGA
This sequence comes from Adansonia grandidieri, assembly GCA_038382065.1. Taxonomy (NCBI): domain Eukaryota; kingdom Viridiplantae; phylum Streptophyta; class Magnoliopsida; order Malvales; family Malvaceae; genus Adansonia; species Adansonia grandidieri. Next base: position 200 of record JBBYHK010486480.1, on the reverse strand, counting down.
ATCAGGTGTCTATAGGGTTGAGCAAAAAATCTTAAAAATTTTAAGTCACGACTTGGCTTGGCTCAACCTATAGAAACCTCTAGCTCTTTGGAAGACTTTATTATTATTATTATTATTATTATTATTATTATTATTATTATTTGTTTCAAGGTTAAAATACCAAATCGATGTAACTTTTGATTGAACCGGCCAGTTCATTC
>JBBYHK010486422.1:5263-15592 GCA_038382065.1 Adansonia grandidieri | reverse complement strand
ATATCATATATTGCAATTTAATCATATTGATATTTAAAACAATTGACATGTTTTGCATGTTTGTGTCGCGTTTTAATTTTTTTCAATTGTGTTTGCGTTATATAATCATGTTGCGTTTGAAATTTTCAATTTTGTACCACATGTCATAACATGTCTTGTTCGTATTCATGTTACTTTTTATTTTATAGTTCTATTAAAAGTATTATATATTTATATAAATTTTGACATGTTAATAATTCGTTTTATGTAAATTTCAACACATTTACATATTTAAGTCATGTTATATAATTATATTTATATTATAATATATTAAGATACTAAAAACTTAAATTTTTAAAAGAATTACAAATAAAACATTTCTCTCAGAACAAAATACAAATAAAATAATATATAAAATAATTAACAACAAATTATTAATAGTATTATTATATTCTTTATAATATTCTTTTTTATAAAATATTAAAACAAAACATCGTAATCACAAAATTGTCTTTTGCCTATGTTATTTATCAATATATTTTATTCTTTACAATACACTTTTAATATTTTGCAATCATACAGAGTTAATAAAAGTTTCATCTATAATAATATTTGTTTTAATATTAATTTGTACGTTTGATTTTTTGAATATTGGGGTAATACATATAAGCGACAAATTAATTAAAATTTTTATGAATTAATGAAGATTCATAATTTTCTTTAGTCATTTAATATTCTTATATTATACTTGTTTTCTCTTTACCGTTAAAGTACTATTGAAAATAGTTTTTGAAAGTGCTTTTTTGCATTTACTTTAAATTTTTCTCGTGATTTGGTACAAATTTACTTGATAATAAATACTAATTTTTAAGCTTTTTTGTTTGTATTATATTACCCTTATATTCTCTTCTACCATGTTATTAGTAGAGGTGTCACCTTGAAAAAATTTTGAAAGCCCAAGCTTGAATTTGGTGCAACTCGCCTGCTATTTTGGGCCTGAATCACTGTTCTCAATATTAAAAAGTTATTTTATATTAATGTGTATATATTTTATAATTAAATTTAAAAAATATATTATTTTATCTTAAAAAATACTATTTTGGGTAGGGCCAGGTTGAAACTTAAAATATGAGATCCAAGCCAATTCAGGCCAGGTCGAGTTGGCTGTTCGGCTCGTGGATAAGTCTAGTTGTTAGTCGAAGTCTAACATATGATTTTTTTTAATTTTTGATACGGTATTATCTATTATGACTTCCATATTTTCTAATTTATTTTATTACTTTGATATACTATTATCATACTCTAATTATCATTAGCTAAAATAACAATAAAACAGTAAGAATATTATTCAAAGAAGAACTTAAAATTTTACTACTAAAATATATAAACTCTCAATATTCAATGAGTTTAGCTAGTTAAATTAAAGAAAATGTAATAAATGGATGATATACCTCATTGGCAATATTTTTAAAGCTCATGATATGATTTACTTTTAGATAAATTATTATTTCATCATATATAAAATAAAAATTAAGTTTTTAAGATTTAATTAAATTATTCAAAGAATATTAAAATAAATTTGATAATTAAAATTTTTGTTTTATAAAAAATTATTTAATTACGATTTCATCATTTTTATTTTTAGTATTAAATTTGGTTTCGGGTTAGGGTCAATCTCAAGTTGGGGGTTCTTTCGAGTTCAGGTTCTTTTAGGTCTAAGTTTTTTCAGATTTGAGCCATTTCGAGTTCGAGCCATTTTGAGTTTCAGTTTTTGAGTTTTTGGTCAAATCAGGTTCAGGCTAGGTTTTTTCAAGTGAATTTTCAAGTTCGGGTTCATTTTGCTACCTTTGACTACAATAAGAAGAATTAGAAGAAGAGAACAAGGAGAAGATTAAGAGAAAAAGGAGGAGAATACAACTAGCCACCGTACTTGAGTTTTTTTTATCTCTTTTTTCTTTTATTCTTGTTGGAATTTTTCTTATGATTTTGTTATTAAACATATCAAACATGTTTTATTCTGTGGTTAAGGGTAATTTCAAAACCCTAGACATGACTTTGTAATTGATTTTCAAAATTATTCAATAATTAGCTATTGAAATTGATTATGTTCTTCCAAAAGAAAAATTTTATGATTCTTATCCTGATTTGTTTAGATGCGCAATTAAATAGACCTTGATAATTATCTATTGCTAGATTAAAAATCTTGATTCATAATTATCTTGTTTTCTTATTCATTAGTAGTAGTTGTAATTAATGATTATGGTTAAGTTCTTGTTGATTGCAATGTATAACATAACCTAAATTAAATAATCTGAGCTTATCTGTTTATTACTTAGATCAACCAACCTTTCTTATATTAAAGCTTCTATTATATTAAATCCAAGAGCTTATTCTAAATTATTTTATAATTAGGGATTACATAGAGAGTTTGTTCTATTTAATGACAAATTAAGGAAAAATTGGGATAGCAGAGCCTGTTTTTTATCTACGGTTGGTAGTTTCAAGAGATAATTGAATATTATTCTAATTTTGATTCATAGTTATGTTTAGAGGCGACATGATTCTTTAACCATACTTTTCATCATTATTGTCACTTATAATTTTGTTTCCTTAAATCTTAGTTTTACTTTTATGTTTCTTATTTTATTGGCATCTTAATACAATCAACCCCTCGTCATAGTTTAGTTTATCTGTTTTGTGCGGTCTTTCTAATTTGTTTAGTTATATTAGATTAGAATTTTGTATCAGCAACTTATAAATTGAGAACAATCTTTATGAATATGACCCTTACTACTATACACAATAATAACCATAATTTGATATAACTATTTAAGAAATACATTATTTAGTGTATCAAATATAGTATAAAATTTTATTGCAAAATAGTGCTACATGCTGTATGATATATGATATTAAAAATATACACTTTTGTTAATATATACATATATATATATATATATTAATACTTAGTGAACTATGCAAAAGTTCATTTAATCATATATTTTTTGTTTTATACAAGTGTTAACGAAACGATAATAAAATCAATATATTTTACTTTTTTACTAAAATAATAGTTATTCACTTAATATATGTAATATGCAATATTTATACTACACAAGTTGTTAAACCCTTTGCTATAATTTCTAACATAATAAATTTGTATTAAAATATAGTGTAATATTAAGTTAAATAATATTCATAAAAAAATGTTTTACTATTCTAAAAAGCTGAACGTTCAATTGATTTTATATATATATTAAAATATTTTAATTTTTATTTTGAAAGATTTTTAATTATTATTTATTTATTATCAAAATTTTTATAAAGTTTTATGTATAGTGTCAAAACTAATAACCTCAATCTAGAAAAAATAATCAGAACTCAATGTAACTATCGGATATCCGAGAGTCTCAGACTAAAATAAATAAATAATAAATAAATAAACGCGTTAACATAAGAAAGAAATTCCATTTGGTCGTTCTTAATAATTTCTTTTCATTACACCTGTTTTAAGCCGAAGGGAAATTCTGTTCCAAATATTATACAAAACATTTTGCTCTTGCACAATGAAACAAGCACTCATGTTTGGAAAAAACTCGTCGCATTCGAATGTCCAATGCTACAACATATTAATTAATGCAGCTGAGTGGTATGCTTTAACAATCAACTGGGAAAGCAACAATCTGTTACATAGTTTTCCAAGGTGTTATCGGAAAGAACAAAACACTCCTCCAAATCAAAGGATTCGGGAACAACAAAACTGAAAACATACATAAATATATATATATATATATCTAATTTACTAAACCTAAAATTTGACATCAAAAGAATTGAGTTTATATAAATAGGAACGAAGAAAATATACGTAGACAAAGACCTCTTACATTATCGACGGCAGTGACTCAGTCCAAAGGCACCGTTATTCCATGGCTTGTGGGGGATTTGATCCGGCAGAAGTCACAGAAAAACTTATACCATCAGATCCAAGAGGGCCAGAATCAGGAGATTTCTTGTTCGTATTGTATGGTGAGGTGTTCATTACCCTGGATGTAAATCACAAGCATGTAATATAAGATTAAGAAGCTCAGATTGCAATGCACCACAAATCTTCAATGTTCAGTTCCATAAACCAATTTTTTTCCCTTCAGCATCCACAAGCCCATTACATATATATTTCAAACAAGTACGGTCATGAACACTGCAAGGGTTACATGATATTATGTCACTCAGACTTGAAGGTGAATGTCTGATACAGGTATGTATGGACACAAGTATGCCTAATTTTTTTCTAAGGCTTTTTTTATATTTGAAGGATTATATCCCACACTAAATCCCATGTTCGAATATATATACCAAAACAGAGACTTAAAAAAAATGATGAGTACAAATGAAACCTAGAATCATCTCACTTAGTTGGGAAGATAGTATCATCCAAGTGCATCATCCCAACTTTCACTGTTACAGATCCTAAACTATAACTTGACAATATCAATATTAAATTGCGACTTCCCAATCCCTACCATTTAAGAGGGATAGAAGGCCAACACACGATAAGGACCGAGTAGTATTTCTATAGACATTCAAATAATTGTCACCAAATTGAGAAAACTAGAAAATACCTTTCTTTACGCTTCTCTAAAAATCGAGCCAAGGATGCTTTGCGAGCCTGGGGCACAGCAACTACAAGAAAATAATAGTAATTTTTCTTAAGACAGAAAATAAAAGCAGAGTACATAATACATGAAATCAAACAATAGAAAAGAGTTTAGAGAAGAATACAACAACTACTGGAGAATCCTAACCAAAAAAACAAGAGTTTAATACCTGATGGAATTAGAGTTGTCACAGCAGATCCTATTGAATTAACAATTTTGGGAGGCTCTGTTTGGCTACTAGTAGATGCTAAAGCTCCTATCCTTGTGGCAGCTGTTAGTTCATTGGCGCCACTAGATCCTCCACTTGGTGGTAAACTGACATGGGGTGTTACAGAAAGATGACTTGGAAGGCCAGACAGCGGTGACATCGTACAGCAATTGTTTCCAACAGAAGTATCAGCAGTAGAAGGTCGTGTGATAGGTATCTGTGCTTGAATCATAGGAGCCGCTTTGCTATGAGCTGCAGAAGATACATTTCCAGCCAATAGCATGATAGCCTGGGCCTGAATATGGAAGAAAAGAACTAAGTACCACATAAAATTAGTGGTGTCAAACATATAAACCAAACAAAGCTGAAGCAACATGTTACCTTCTCAGGAGACACATCATCGTACACACATACTGAACCAGCATAAAAGATGGTCATCTGAGATGGTGCTTCAAATGATTTGGTAGCATTCCTACAAAAACAATTCATCTTCACCTTCATCATTCCAGATAGTTTATCATTTATTATCATGATTCATGAGATTGACTAGAATGAGATGTAGCAAAATGAAAGAAGTTTAGATACCTAAGATCAGTGGTACCAATAATAGAACTTGATGGAGTAACAACAGATACAGGCGGAGCCATGATTGGGACTCCAGCAAAAGGTTGTGGGTTTACTGTATTACCAATTATATTCTGTCCGGTGGAAGCAAGATGGGACTGGAGAAGAGGAGTGCTCATAGAAACTGTAATTGTTTGATTTGGGTGGCTGGAGGCTGGAAATATCCTCACTTCCTTGGAACGGTGGGGTTGGAGTCCATCAAATTGTTGCAGACCATAAGATGCAACTGTGTAGTGGTTCCCCCCTTGTTTCTGCAAGTCAAAGGAGGAGGGGGAAAGGAGAGGAAAACTCAGTAAACCTGCAAGGAAACTATAAGAGAACCAGGTCCAAAATCCTTGCCAATTGAATTTTGGAGGTTTAAAATAACAAAATATAGGCATAATAGAATCTCAAACTTCTGCTTAAAGTCGAATTGAACTTCTCAAGGCATGAAATAAAATTATGAAATAAAAAAAATTAGAAACCAATGAGTTCATGATGGCAAGTAACAAACCTGGGTGAAGCCAGAATATGGTTTCCGGTTAGAATCAGCAGTTGGTATTGGCATAAATCCCGATGACACAAGAGGATCATGAGCAGCCTTTCCCGGCCTATCTTCTTGAGCAGCAGCCTTGAAAGACAGGAACTGTGGAACAGCAGATACCTTGTTTGAGAAAGACAACTGCATGCCTGAACCCCTAAATAATACTGCAGAACCAAAAGGAATAGAATATCATTATGCCTGATTAGTTGCATTCTCATTATAATCTCTGAATGAACTTCAGAAAATGAAAACAAAGATAGAGACTTCATGCGTATAATTTTCTAGATACCTCCAAACTTAGAACAACGTAGGAATCAGTTAATCTTTGGGTTCAAGAAAATCAAAATATTTAAACCATACTTGAAAATATTATGTTCATGTTCTTGATTGGTAATAATATAGAACAAGCTCAAGAAAAAAAAAATTCTAAGAAGGTTTGTTCTTGACAACTATTAGAAGTGGAAAAGAAAGCATTTATTGACATTTAAAAATAGAATTAAATTAACAATATGAGATAGATTATATGAAGCCAAAAAACCCACCATGCATCTTATCATGAAGCGTCCAATTCATGTTTGTCTATTTCTTATTATCAAAAATAGAAAAAGAGAACCATACTCTTTAGAACTAAAAAAACCATTGCTCAGAACATCTATGGCACATCCCCCGAAGCAAGCAGCCATCAACTTTGGAATATATTATTCATCACATTGTACACGGATACTTTGTTTAATGAGTATTTCCATAAAAAAAAAAGTCCAAAGCACATGTCATTACGCACTAACCTCCGAAATGCCACATTCAAAAAAATAAATAAATAAACAAAATAAAGATGCAAAATAATTTTCTTTTAAATATTCACATCCAACGCTATGCATATTCACATATGAATATAAAAGTTTTTTCTTTTGAATAAATGAAAATTTTTAAAATATATATATAAATATAATCACATCAAATATATATTTGTATCCGACATTTATCATTAAATTCAGGTAACCTAATAATTTAAGTAGTTCACAAGCATTATTTAATCACATCGTACCCATCCATGTTAATTTATTAAGAGGCAACCACGTTATTCGATATATTTTATCAAAAAAATTGTATTCTTTTGGCAAGCCAAATATAATATTTTATCTCAAATGATCTTTTAGAAGTTAAAGAAGAAAATTTGTTTAAGAAAAAAGGCAACACGACAACTGAACATATTCAACTAAATTTAATGTCTTGGCCAAGCAAAAACTAGCTCCATTTCTTTCCTCTTTTTTTTTTTTTTTTTTTTTTTCAATATTCCGGTTTTGGGGAAATGGACAACCAAGCCCCACCCAATGCTCCATTTGTCAAAACTTAGCACGGGCAGCGCACGTTAGCATTTAGCGCAAAAGAAAAATCGATAATTTTTTTTTCAATTTATCAAAAAGCACTTAAAAATTAGATATTAATAAATATGCTTTCATTTCAACGATTTAATAATCATCCACTAAATAATCACCCACTCATAACCGTAAATGTCTCCATGTCAACTTTATTAAAAGTATCCTAAGATTACTGTAAAGTGATTGTACATTGTGTTTCCAAACGTCGTACTCCGAAGTTCTTTTCTTTTTCTTTTTTTTTTTTTTTTTCCAATTTAAATGAAAAGAGCATTTTGCTCGTGGGTTTTCTTGTTGGAGCAAAACTTTCCCTACCCACTTCCTCTTGTTTGGTTACCAAGAAAATTGAGTAAATCAAGAAATTGATTTAATCACCCAAAAGAATTAAAACGAAAAGTAACTACATGTACGAAACTTAATTCAACATGTAACAAAACAGTTTCTTATATCTAAAAAAAATGAAAAAGTACCATGAAAAAAAAAATCTAGACAAGAAAATTTGAAAAAGTTTCAATCAGAAACACCAACTTCTATTGCATATTCGCTTTTGTTATCAACTAGTTACAAAAAAAAATTAATCAATTATATAAATTAAAAAGAAAAGAAAACAACACCTGACTCCTTAGGCCCATCAGAGTCCTCTTCTTTGATTGTAATTGGAACATTTTTTGAACCCAAACCCATAAAATCTCTCTCCATAATCTCCAAACCAAGTCAAAAAGAAAGGAGCAAACTTGAAGACAAATTCCTGTCTCTTAATCCACGGAAAACCATTCAAAAAACAATGCTTAGCTTCTTAGAGCAGAGAAAGAATGGAAGAGAAGGAAAGACAACAAACCAAAGAGAAAGATAGGAAATATTTATATATATGAATGAAATATAAAGGGGGTTAACAGGTGAAAAAGAGACAGCCTGATTTTTAACTTTAAAATCACATGTGAGATGTGGACCGTAGATTATTATTTTTTTAAAAAATATTTTTAGAATTAATAAATAAAGAAATAAAAAGAAAGATTCCTTCTCTTTCGCTACGGGGTTTTACCGGATAGTCCGGTCTAAGACCGGCTATTGCCTGTTGGAGACCACGTTCCTTACCGAGCTGTAGAGTGACACGTGAAAGTGGTCAGATATCTTTATTTATTTTTTTTCAGATTTATCTCTAATAAGAAAAATGTTTGTGCGACCCGGTTCACGAGGGAAAAAATCGCGTGATGGTGGAGGATAGAGAAGATTCTTTTAAACGTTGGAGGCTTGTTAGTCAGGTGGTGCGACAGTAAACGCTCACAGTTAAGTTCAATCACATCCCGCCACGTCGCTTAAGGTTTTTCCTTGCGGCGTGCGGCGTTTTGGATTGCGCTGGAGCCGAACAAAACTTCTCAAAAAAATATATCTAAAAATTCGGATGAGCATGTGAGCTGTGAATTGCGAAGCAGTGAAAATTAAATAAATAAAAAATAATAATAATAATTAAAAAAAAAAAAAAGGGCAAAGAAAACAAAAATCAAAATGAAGAAGGGGAGTCGCCATATGGCCCACCCGGAGGCTGCAGGTGAAGCTCCTCTCTCAGCTCTTGCACCTCCTGTTCTTCAAAATTTTAAATAACAAATTATAGAAATTAAATGTGTAACTTTTCTATTAAAAAAATTGTTAATCGATACTTGGGAAACGTTAGCAATTGTTTGTTTTCTCTTATTTTTGTTTCTTGTTTTCTTTTTTTAAAAAAAAGAATTGTTTTTGTTTTGTTTGGTTAATATTACATATTGAGAATAAATATCCATACTATATTGAAGATAATAATTTAATATACAAAAATAAAGTTTTAAAAATAAACTCAAAATAATATTTTGTTTATTAAATAAATCGTATTATTTAAGTAATATTATTTGCCTAATATTTAAATGATATTATTTTTATTTCATTTTAGTAGAATTTAATATGATTAGATATAATATTAAATAATAAAATTATAAAAATATATTTCAATTAATATTTTAAAAAAATGATATTAGATATAATATAATTTTAAATATTTCAAATAATATTTAAAAAATAATAATTAGATGAAATGTCAAATAATATTAAAAATTATATAATATTAAATTATATTTCATAAAAATTTGAATTAATATAATTCTAAATTATATATACAATAACAATATGCATTAATATAATTATAAATTATATTAAGTATAATTATTTAATAATTAAATAATTAATATCAATCTAAATATTACTTAATAAATTATACAATTATTAAAATATATTAACTTTTTTATAAACAAAAATATATTAAATGTAGTTTTAAATACAGAAGATTAAACCGATGTCAATCGAGATCAATCGAACATGATTAATGGATGGCAATTTACGGACATTACCGGATCTCTAACCTTCCCCACAAGTAATGGACTTTCAAACCCTAACTCCTTTTTCTTTGATTTTAAAAGTAGACTTTGAAATTCATCTTTTTTAAAGAATTTAAAAATATTTTTAACAAAAAACTGATTTCAATAGGTGACTAACAGTACATAGCCAAAAAATTGGTTGCGACTCTTAAGCACAATCGTTTCATAATGACCATATTTTCCCACACAACATGCATCATGCACTTTGATGGCAAGAAAATCGGGCGAGTTAATCATGGTTATAACTTAACAAACCTCTTTATAATTCCGTGTCTAATATGTTAGATTGAGATTCGACATGTTACAACACTATCTCGGACATAAGGTCAATTTATTCATTATCCATAAATCTAAGCTCATCTAAGCTATGTAGTCAGTCTAGATTACCTCATTAAGCTTCCCTGTTCTTCATTTGTATCTGATACTTTGGAAAGCCTCCCCTCTAAATGCAGTATGACTGTCCGTACTTAATCCTCCACCTTAATGTTATTAGCCTCAAAGAACTACTTGATTGGTAAGTACCGACCCATGAAATCATAACCATCAAATCAAAGGCATT
>JBBYHK010486401.1:0-16779 GCA_038382065.1 Adansonia grandidieri | reverse complement strand
TAATTATTAATTTATTTTTAAATACTTGATTTTTAAGGAGGATAATAAAATAATTATACATTTTAAAAGCCTAAACCTAAACTTTCATTTATGTTCCTAGTCACATTATTTTATTTGCAAATAAGTAAGAAATATCAGATAAGTGGAATGGGATGGAGCGGTAATGAATATATTCAACATCCATGAAGATAGTAGTAGTATTGAAATTCAAAATTCACAACGAAACAAGACAAAGAGCAAGACAAAGCAATCCAATAGGGCGGAGGCAGATTTTACAATATCCACCTTGCCCTACTATATTGTCATTCTTATTTAAAAATACACAATCAAAGCATTAAATATAAATCTATATTCTTTAATAGTAAATTTATGATTAAATGCTTTCACAGCTAAAACTTATTGTAACATATGAAAACTTAAAAAAAATCAAACTCTAAATTTAATTCAATTAATTCATCAAACATATTGTAAATTTATATATATTAATTGATCCACATCTAAAACATGTGTAATAAATACTAAATTACTAACCACAAAAGAAAAAAAAAAACACTAAAACCCACAAGCATTTCATATTCGATGTCGTTTTTAGCCAAAAAAATATTTCATAAATGTTGGAAAGTATAACTTCTGTTTCGTTAGTTTCGAATGTATTCATTTATTACCATTTATGCACAATTTTTACTAGTTGTCATTTACGAGTATAAGCACTTAACAGAGCATTGTCTCTGGTTTGTAGAATAACAAATAAATCCTTACCTTCATAGCTTGTTGCTTCATGGTTTTAACAATGAATATATGATTTAAGTAATTTGCTTGATGGTGAATCCGGTACTAAATAAGATCGTTTTTTATCAAATTAATTAAGCCTTGGACCTAAATCCAGTGAACAAATTGTTTGCATTTATGTTCCATTTGGTTTATATTATCCGGATTTTTTATTTTTCTTAATCTTAATACATATGTCCGACACATATTTGAGAAATGAATAGGGAGCAAAATCTTTTAAATATATAAATTTTTTTTAAACAAATATATCTGTATCTAATCTTTATCCATCATTTACCCAATCTGGATAGCACATAGTTTGGTTAAATAAGTTGAACTTTTCTGGCAAAATCCCACCCCAAGAATTAAATTACATCAGAAAAAAAGGAGGCAAGAGTTGTGGGACTACTTTGGATTTTTGTAACATAAAAGAAGAGGGATTAATTCATTTTATTTACATAACAACAATTATCGTGTGATGGTAGCCCATAGGTGAAAGATATATTCATGACTTGACTGACTTGTGTACACATCCCTCTGCCCCTTTATAACATGCCTCTTTAAACCAGGAATGTGCACATTTTTTATGTAATCTTTTCCAATCTATGCTTCCCACATCGAACCCAAACTTCATCTTCTCTTTATCTTCAGACATCATCTCCATTAATCTCTCAGCGTTGCTGTTGTCAAACCTGACAGTTTGTTGATTTCATATTCATATATGTTAGTTTTTTGAATTCAACAATGATTTGTTTAGGCAACCTCTGATCTAAATTGATTAATGTTTTTAAATTTCTGATTGTATTTGTCTAGAGTTAGGCAGAAATTGACCAAGAAATGAAGATTGCAGGCAATGCAACAATTAACTAACCTTCCACCATAGAACGTATATGGGTAACTCGCATATATTAGCCAAGTACTTTGCTTGCTCCGAATGACTTCTTGCGTATTGTTTTGAGCTTCTGAATCATGGAGCTGAAAAGCATCTGTCGAGAACTAAACAGAGAAATCCTCCATGGAGTTGAACAGCTTCATTGATGGAACATGGATTGGGCAACCCTTTGAGTCCAGACAAGGTGAGGCATTGTATTGCGCATGGAGCATTCTAGCTAAATCCTGGAAAACCAGTGGATTCACAACCGACGATGCAATGTGATAGATGTTAATATCTGGTTTTGGACCCATTCCATGTCTCGCGATGGCTGCCAAGGTTGCATTCACAACCATGGTAAGCATGCAATAAGCCTTCGTGAGTGTGAAATAAAATGTGAGGAATGGAGGGTTTTTTCTTTTCTATGTTAATTCATCAAACACTAGAGTACCAAAACTTATGCAAGAATTAGATAATAATTACTTACAACATCAAGTACACCATTTAGATCAACCAGGAACCTGTTCGCTGCCCTTTCAGGAAACCTGTTGGCTGCCCTTTCCCATTGAATAATACTACTGGATCCATCATCTTAAAGGTATAAAGAAAAGGGTATCTCAAATTCTGTCAGAAATATAATTGCATCATATAAAAAATTTAAAATAAGAGATACCTATTTCCCTCCTTCCATCCATCGAGGGAATGGTTCATTGCAGGTGGCCGCGATAACACTAGGTCGAATTATCACTATACTGCCAGCAGTTCTCCCATGTTATTAATCATCATTTCTCCCATTGCCTTATTAGGTGTTCACCATGTCAATACTTTGGTGAAAGCCCCATAACACAGAACTTGACGTTATCACATAGGAAATGTAGAAAAGGAATTATTTGTATTTTACTCTTTCTGAAAAGTTTTTATGAAGCCAAGACTATGATTGTAAATGTCTATTAATATCTTCTCTTTTTCAATCTTATAACTCACTATGGATAGAAGAGAATGAGAATTCTAACTTTTCTAAACCCAGTTCTTTCATTTTCTTAGCCACTTCAGTTTCATGATAACCTTGCTTTAGAGCCAATGCTAACTCCTATTCAACATTCAACTCGGGTGTGGATCTTGGTGTTCTAGTTTCAGAAACACTAGATGGCCTTAGTTTATAAATATTCAAGTTGCTTCGGAAATAAAAATTGTAAAACTAAACCTAAAATTCAGTTAGTCAGATTAGCCCCAAGCCATCATCTCCAAATTACACTTGAAATCAGTTACTTGTTGTTGAAGAAACTTATTCAATTTATCCCATGAGTTCTCATATTTTGGTTTTGAATACTTGCCCCGTGATAACTTGCGAAAAGAGTTTTTAAGTTTCTTGCACTTCTTGGCAAAACCCATGAGGTAGCAAGCGCCTCTTGTATTTTATATCTATGGCAGCATCATATCTGCGATTCAGCAATGTCAAAAATTTTTGCTATGGGTAAGAATTTAAGTTATACCTTTGGCAAGAAATCCTGGTGAAAACCAGTAATGAAAAACTCCTTCCCTCTAAGAAACTTAACAATGCCAATGCTCCCTTGCAGCTCCATTAAAGAAGTAGTTTATCCTCCATAAGGCACCAAATCTTTAGCTGCAATATGAGCCTGACAATTCCCGTTTGGATTTGGGGACACAACTAAGCTGCTTTCTGCATCAATAATGGCTGCTGCACTACATTCTGCATTAACCATTTTCGTTCTTTCTCTCAAAACTGAAGAAAACCCATTGGTTTTCATGGCATTTCCACTTCCTTGGCAATGCACGAAATTGTTCTTCTTCTTCCCCCATGAGTTACATTTTTTGGAAACTCTTGCAACTTCGCTTGGTGCAACAGGGAAAGAATTGAGGAACAAGGCCCCCATCAGATTCGAAAAAAATGGAGTAGTTGAGAATGAGAGAAAAGTATGATAAAAAAGTTAAAAGCATTTTTGGTCGTCAAAAAAGAAAATGGTTGGCTTAACAACTTAGCACTCATAAACTAACTGTGGCCTAAAAGAAAGAAGGAAAAAAAAGATTGAAAAGAAACATTAAAAAGAGCAAGAAACCTAGGGTGAATTCAAAGGGAAATAGGAGATAAGATTCAGTTATAGTTTAATATTTTATTTGATCTCAATCTTATTTAAAGAGAGTTTTCATGCAAAGGCTCATCTTATGTCATTTCTTTCAAAAGTCACACTTCTCATCAAGAGCTAAGATGGTGGAGTTTCTTTATTTCTCTATTTTCTTTACACTAATAAAAAAAAAAAAAAAAAAGGGAATTTGCAGTGTTTGAGATTGAGCCAATTTTCCGAGAATCTATCTCATGCCAAATGAATGAACTATATATTTGGGTTATATCTCATGTTCAATGTTTGAGGTTGAGCTAATCCTACGAGAATTTATTTGATAAGAGAGTTGAATGAATCATTTGAGTTGTATTTTCAAGTTCATTGTTTGATTTGAGTCCATTTTACGAGAATTTATCCCTTGGGAGAGATGAGCGAACCATTTCAATTATATCTGTGTCTGGTTCATTTCTTGATTTTCTTTTGATTATGCATATGTAAGGATGGGGTGAGCAGTCAAAGCGTATATTTTCGGGTTTGGGTCATTGTGATTTAGCTTTATAATAATTCCCTATTATAAGCTTTTTTAAAAATACTGCTACGATGAAATATTTTCATTAGGAGGTGCTTTTCTTCCTACTATAGGTGAGTAGGTTGATCTTTTTACCTGACCCTTTTATACAGCTAATTAAACTTAACAATATTAAATATTATTATATAAATATAATATAAAAATAATTAAAGCACGTAATAGTATAAAAGAGTACATGAATATCTTAAAAATTATCTAATTTATATTATTAATTTATCAAAATTTATATAAATATAAAATATTTTAAACATGAAGTTGATAATAAAAGCCATTATTAGAGAAGTCCATTATTTTAAAGTTGTTGAATAATACATTAAAATTCTTGTATGTGACTATATGTATCTACGAGTCTGAACTACCCTTTCAGTTTGCTTGAGTTAAACTTTGGACATGAGTTTTATTATTTGGAGTCGGTCCAACTCAAATTAATATTTAATAATTAAATTTAATAATTAAAATTTATATAAAAATAAAATATTTTAAACATAAAGTTAATAGTAAAAGCCATTATTAGAGAAGTCCATTATTCTAAAATTGTTGAATAATGCATTAAAATTCCTGTATGTGACTATATGTGTCCACAAGTTTGAACTACCCTTTCAGTTCGCTTAAGTTAAACTTTGGATATAGAGTTTTATTATTTGAAGTCGGTCCAACCTAAATTAATATTTAATAATTAAATTTATATAAATATAAAATATTTTAAACATGAAGTTGATAGTAAAAGCCACTATTAGAGAAGTCCATTATTCTAAAATTGTTGAATAATACATTAAAATTCTTGTATGTGACTATATATGTGACGAGTCTGAACTACCCTTTCAGTTCGCTTAAGTTAAACTTTGGACATAAGTTCTATTATTTGGAGTTAGTCCAACCTAAATTAATATTTAATAATTAAAATTTATATAAATATAAAATATTTTCAACATGAAGTTGATAGTAAAAGCCACTATTAGAGAAGTCCATTATTCTGAAATTGTTGAATAATACATTAAAATTCTTATATGTGATTATATGTGTCTACGAGTTTGAACTATCCTTTCAGTTCGCTTAAGTTAAACTTTGGACATGAGTTTTATTATTTGGAGTCGGTTCAACCCAAATTAATATTTAATAATTAAAAGTATTTTTATTTAAATTTAATTATAAAATAAAATATTAATATAAAATATTTTTAAATTTTTTAATTAATCATGGATAATAAATACGATATTTTAAATAGGTTAAAGCTAGCTGAATTTGAACAAAAAAAATTTAAAATTTTTTAGAATCGATATTCGACCTGATGTAGCCTATGGACAGCTCTATAAGTGGCTAATGACTAATGAATCAATTTGAAAAAAAGAAAAAAAGAAAAAAAAAAACTTCGGCAGAAGTTTTCTATAGAATAATAGTATCGAAATGTAATTTCAATTTTCAACTAACTGTACATTGACCTTTAAGAACAAACGCCATATATATATATATATATATATATTCACCAACTATATACAATACATTGACCTCAAAATTTTTTTTTTTAATAGGGCAATTTCAAATTTATCCTAAATTATTACGTATGTTTCCGAAACTATTAAATTGTTAGAGGGTAAATTTATAATTCTCTACAAAAATAGACATATTTTGAAAGAATATTAAAATTTGATGGCCCAATTTGCAATTTATCCTAAACTAATAGTAATGTTATTATTTATATAAAAAATTAAATTTCAGTGCCGGCAGCAACTCATCAAGGTTGGTCCATTGGCATGACACAAAGCTCCAATGCGTGGTCTCAATTTATTATTATTATTATTTTTTTTTTAATTTGTTGGAATGTTCTAACCCGCGTACTCTGCGCCAGCCAAATTCGAACGAAGTCTTTGACTCAAAAGAAAATTCTCAAATTTTTAAAGCAGGAAAAAGGAACCAAACTACTATTTTGGCAGCAACAAAAGAATTTAGCCAATTTCCTTGTAAATATCCTCTGCAAGTCCAACTCTTTCTGAATTCTGATTGTTAAACTGCTCTGTTTTCGTTTGTTTCTTCTTTTGATCCCCCGTTTGCGGGAAGGAAAAAAGAAACAGGAGAAGGAGGAGGAAGAGAGATTTAATGGAGAGTGCAGCGATGTGGCAAGGGTTGGCTTTATCTGGGATATTTTTATGGATTGTAATAACTTCATATTTCAATGTAACCAAAAGGATCAGGTCTGTGCTACAACCTTGGGTGGCTCAGCATGTTGTAACGGGCACTTCTATCATTCTCCAGCTCCAGGTTTGGACTACAAATAACAATACCCAGATTGCCATTTTTTTTGTTTCTTTGTTGGTTCTTCATCTTTTCCGGTGATTCTAATTGTTTTTGGTTTGGGGTTTTCATTATTACTGTTTTGGGCAGAAACATCAGCATAAATTCTGGGATGCTCTCTTTTCTGGGTTGTCCTGTGTAGTTTCTGTGCCCTTTTACACTGCGTTTCTTCCATTGCTTTTCTGGGTATATTTCTATCTCTCTTCCTCTTTGTGGTTAACTTTAATTTGGAATTTTTCTCATCGGGTTTTTTATTTATTGATGTTTCAAGAGTGGGCATGGAAAATTGGCAAGGCAGATGACCCTGTTGATGGCTTTCTGTGATTATCTAGGGAACTGCATAAAGGTTTTTCTTTTTTCTTTACACTTTTCCCCTTTACATGGATTTATCATTTCTTTTTGGTAATGTGTTGGATGAAATCGTAAAGTTAATATTTTATTTGGTTTATGCTTAATGATCCTTTTTTTTAGGATGTAATCTCTGCTCCAAGACCCAGTTGCCCACCCGTTAGAAGGATAACGGCCACCAAAGATGAAGAAGAGAATGCAATGGAATATGGATTGCCTTCTTCTCATACTCTCAATACAGTATGCTTATCAGGGTATGGAAGTTTCCGATTTACAAAAATGTTTTGATTTGGCAGCTATTCTAGCTGATATGGTTCACATTTTATCAATATGTTGTTCTCGTAAAATTTTACTTGCAGTAATAGTTGTTGAGACAAAACTATTAAGTCATGTAGAAAGTGCTTCAAGGATATGTACAAAGTGTGAATGTGACTTGGTTATTAACTAACCCTTCGATGCTTGCAAAAATACCTGGAAAGTCATATGCCTCGAGAATTTGGGAACATAGTAGATATATTGTTGGCAACTTCATAATTCTCATGTGTTGGTAGGAGGGGAAAGCAGGCAAAAACTAAAAGAAAAGCCACTGGCTTGATAAATTGCCAATCCTTTACAATAAATTAAGCACTCTTCTATTTTGCTTGTCAACTTATCAGTTGGTATTTTCTTGATGATTGGAATTATAACTGAATTGCTATCTTTATGCTTCCAGATACCTGGTATACTATGTTCTATCCTACGCTCAGAGTGAAGCTGCTTATGTGAAACTTGTTGCAGTCGCCCTTGCTTGCTTGATTGTGGGTCTCATTGGTTTTGGTAAGTTTAATTTTCTTCAAAAATTATTAACATCCTATAGTCTTCTTACTTTTCCTTATCGCACATCTTCAACCAAATTATATTTCTTTGGTAGGAAGGATTTACCTTGGCATGCACAGCTTGATAGATATCATTGGTGGTCTTGCTCTTGGATTGTTGATTCTTGCAATGTGGCTAATAGTCCATGAATATGTGGATAGCTTTATTGTCTCTGGACAAAACGGTAAGTAAACTTTTAGTGGGCACAGTTGTGCTTTCTTGTTCAGAAAGAGCCTGCCCGAGCTGGTTGAATTGTTATCAATATGATTAGATGAATAGGAATCCAAACGAAGCATAAATTTTGGCCTGGTTGGGATAACGACTCCATTCAATGTGATCTCTGTAGTTATCAGTGACATGATGCGCCATAGCAAAGGTTAGCTTGTATTCCTCCTGTAAAGACAGGGGCTTTTAGGCATAGTTAAGTTAGTCTTCTATTTCCTTGTCCTCGGTTCTGTTGATTAAATTGGCCAGTGACTTTTTAGCTTACAAAGTATGATCGGTGCTCTAATGGTTGAAACATAAATATATATGCCTGGTTCTAGCTGAACATTTCATTGTTGAAACATATTATTTACTTTCTATATTTTTTATGCTTACTTCTTTTGCAGTTACATACTTTTGGGCAGCCCTGAGCTTCCTCTTACTTTTCGCTTATCCCACTCCTGAGCTTCCAACTCCAAGTTTTGAGTACCATACTGCCTTCAATGGCGTTGCATTAGGAATTGTAAGTAATTTGATCAACCATGTATAGCTTCTGTCTGTTGTTACAAAAATTTCTATAGGCAACACATCCATGACTAATTACTGTCTCTAAAAATTGATTGACATTATTGCATGCAAAATGTTAAGATAATAGTCACAGAAAACAAGGGATTGATATTGCAACAAGCATTGTTTTCATTTTATAAAATACCCAAAAAAAAAACATTTTTGTATCTGTCCCTTGGAAAAAAAAAATTATATTATCTTGTTTAAATAAGATTGATGCAGTTGCCTATGCCTTGAAAATGTCGAAGTTTGGTCTGCACTGTTTTGTTTCACATCATAGGCTATTTATAGGTTGATTATTAGATGTAATAGGGGTGATTTTAGGGTATTATACTATAGTTATGGAATTACATATTAGACTTATTTCTATTGAGTTTCAAGTTTTTTTGGAACTTAGTATTTGCATGATTTAGCACACCATAGAGAACTTCCCTTTGTTTCCCTCTGAAAAGCCTCTTCTAAGATGGAAAATCAAAATATGTTGCTATTTTATTGCACCACTGACTGCTTTAAGAAATCACAGAAATTCTGGTTATTGTGTCGAAGAATGTTTCTGAAGCTGTTGCTCCATTTAGAAGGTGCATCAAGGGTACTTTTTAAGCTAGGGTTTTGCATTTTGACAAATATGATTAATATGAATAAACAGATATCGACATTTAGGCCAACACAGAAAAGATGGAGCAAATAAATTGGGTTAGAGGAAAACTATCGAAGTTATGAAAGTGATATCATTGGTGCTTTTTAAAACATTATCAAATGGTGTTTGCTACCGTTATAATAGTGAACCACCCTATGTTTTGAAAATTTACGAGTAAAATTATGTATCCTTGTTATCTATAGTATAGTATGTGGTTATGGAGATAGCATTCATGGTTGCTATGTTGTGTGATACCTTTACATCAAGTGATTGAGTAACGTCACCATCATCGGAGTGCTATTGGGTTCTGTTCTTCCATTTCTTAGGAATTTAGGCGCCCTACCCTGCAAATGAAACCTATTTTACTAGGATTCGGGATGTGAGTGTCGGTTACGGATATGTTTACAACATGGGTATATTTAATTTTTTCTAAGCTTTTCCATGCATTTAGAGGGTTTTTGGAAGGTCATATCTCTGTTCTCATGTCCGAAAATGAGTTGGACATGATGCTTAAAGGAAAATGAAGAGTTGGAGTAACAAAGGATGAAATTGATTAACAACGCTACTAGCATCATAATTAAGACCTTTGCTTTAAGCCTTGTATTTATAGGAACTCATAAATTATTCATAGCACTGCAAGACATGCATGTTACTTGATGAGTGAGTACCATTTATTGAGATAAATTAAATATCACTTGTTTAATAAATTTCATATAGAAACACAATTTTATTTTATTACATCACAAAAGAAAATCTATAGATGGCCCTTCAAACCGCACCCGACATGGATAAAAGGTTGTTTTCACATTCATCCAAATAACCTAAACTGGTATTATTATTATTTAACCAGGTGGCCGGGATTCAGCAGACTTACCACCAGTTCCACCACGAAGCGGTTCCACGAATATTTACCCCGCAACTCACGATCCCTGCATTTTTGGGAAGAATGCTGGTCGGGATACCAACAATCCTGATTGTCAAGTTCTGCAGCAAGGCTCTTGCGAAATGGATTCTTCCTGTGGCATCAAATACATTGGGTATCCCAATAAAATCTACCAGCTACATCCCAATGCTTAATGGCTCAACTACTGAGAAGAAATCCAGTGAGATTAAGCAATTAAGTTATATCCAAAAGATGTTTTTCCGTCGCCAAGATTTATTTGATGTCGACACGGGTATTAGATTCCTTCAATATGCAGGCCTTGCATGGTCAGTTGTAGATCTGGTTCCATCTCTCTTCTCTTACCTGAGGTTGTGATGCTTGCTTGTCCTTGGAAACTACATGATTGTTAGCATGTTTTTACTGCTGCTTGCTGCTAGTTTGTAAATAACATTTTTGTTTTAGTACTGAGTAATCCATTTTTTTACTATGTCAATCAAATGAAGAAAGCTCCAAGTCTCCAAAAGGACACACCCCAAGTGGTTAGAACTTAAAAGATTGCATTTTGGAGATGAGATGACGAGTGAGACTAAACAATGTTAAAAAATTGGAGATCAAAATGGATAGACTTTCGAGTCATCGATTTAATCTCATTAAAAAAAAATATTATATATAATAAATATTTAATAAAAATATATGTTTAACTAAATGATATAATAATATAAATCTATTAATTTAAAAATTCAAATCTCATTACATAAATTTAAAAAATATAGATTCAGAATAAACTTAAGTTCGACTTTTTTTTTTTTTTGGTTATTGATTCAATTGATGTTTTACCCATTCTATAACATATTTGGAATTGCATTTTGCAATTTTCACTGGTTCTATAACATTTTTGAAATGGCATTAGGCACTGGTTTTCGATTTCAACTATTTCCACTGGTCAATTCGATTTTTTCACGTCCAATTTACAGTGTTTTTTTTTTTTTTTTGTTGAGAAGCTGGAATAGAAAGTATTAGAAGAATGAAAGTGATAATGATTGCCATTTTGCAATTTGAATGCTTATTTTTGTTTCTACCTTTTTTACAGCCCAGTGGAGATGCACATTGGCCTTTTTGCTTCCCCTCTCGTCAATACCTGGATTGCCATTGCCATTTTGCAATTTGAATGCTTATTTTTGTTTCTACCTTTTTTACAGCCCAGTGGAGATGCAAATTGGCCTTTTTGCTTCCCCTCTCGTCAATACCTGCATTGCCAATAATTTTTATAAACCTTCCTAAACTTGTATCCTTTATAAATACACCTTGAAGTTTCCAGTACCCATCCAACTGCCAAAACCAGTTAAAAGGTTTGAACATGCCACATTGCCACCATCTTGGAAGTTAAAAAATGAGACAAGCAGCCAGCCTAAAACTGATAAAATAGACACCAATAAGTAAAGGAAATAAACTTTTCCATCTCCAGTACCGAGCCAACTAGCCCGAAAAAAGATAGGATGAACCCAACCAAAAAAAAAAAGAAAGAGAAAACAGAATCAAAAAAACAAACACAAAAATCTACATAATCAATACATTATGATATGGTCGGTCTTTCATCAGCAATGCAATCTCTTTGACAGAATATCCGAAGTGTAAGATAGATTAAAGGCTATCTTCATAGCTCGTATCCATACTACGGATGCTCACCATCACTAAAAAAGAAACATTGGCGTGAATGAACTGGCAGGTGGTAGATGCAACAGACTTCTGCGGAAGGATACGCAACCACCTGACTATGTAAGAGGGGAAAGGAAAGGAAGAAAAGTTGAGTACCTTGAATCAGTTACGGCACATAGCTGCTTCAGAGGAAGTAATCGGGCGTTCTACGAGTAACATCAGGTTCTCCTCTCCTTGGAGCTGGCTCAAACTGCAGCAAGATGAACTTAACAATTTTACAAACACACAAACAAAACCTTTATTTGTGTACAAAATTGCATGCATGGATAGGGAAAGGAGAACAGGAAAGAGGGGAAGAAAGTGGACACGGAGACCTGGATGAATGTGTGACCCTTGCAATCATCAACTTCCAAGATAGAGGCCATGTTTCCACAGCGATAACAGTAATTAGGGGCACTGAAAATCGTAACCACCTTTTGTTCCTGTTCCAGAGAAATAATTGTGAGTTCAAAAACCCGATGCAATTTGCACTGAGCATACAAGCAAAAATAATAATAATAATAATAATAATTTAACTTTTGAGAATCATGATTACATGCGCCCAGTTAAATCCATCCATAACCAGCTGATGAGCTCTAGCAATCAATTTTAAGCTGTTTGTGTGATTGAATTGTTCAGATATGTCCTGCAGAGAAGAATGCAAAATTTGATGATAATAATAATAAAAAAATTTAAAAAAAAAAAAAAACTGAAATAAAAGGCAAGGCAACCACCAAAAAAAAAAAAAGTCAAAGAATGGTCAGTCTGAACATCAGTTACCTGACCAAAGGTATATCCAGCGCCACGTGGTGAAATACCCCAACCGCATCTATCATCGGGGTCAGACCACAATAAATCACACATAGGCCCTTCATGAGGAACCTCTTGAACACGATCAAAGTTTCTTATATTATCCAGGGTTTCGATTGAAGGGGACAATCCACCATGCAGACAAAATATTTCTGACTCCACCTAAAATGAAGAAATCAGCACTACATCGGTGAATGGAAACACCAAAATCGTTTTAACTACAATTATTTCCACTTTGGTTCTAGGAGTTGCGAAGTTTTAACGTGCGAACATAACAAAGGCTATATATCTCTTAAGCGGGAATAAAACAGTAAAGCAATGAAGTTGGTTATCTTGAGTTGACATTAATCATTGAATAATTAATCTTCTTGAGCAGTGAAAACCATATTTGTTAAATTTTTTAGCAGTGTCTTTAATCTAGCTTAAACATAAATACAAGGAACAATCAATTGCTTCCCTGACATTTCAGAAAATTTGATGCAACTTTTAAAGGATAGGAACTAAGAGACTTCTCAACGATCTCAATATGCTTTACAATGAGATTATAGCAAGCTATAAATCCCAA
Source organism: Adansonia grandidieri (assembly GCA_038382065.1). Classification (NCBI taxonomy): domain Eukaryota; kingdom Viridiplantae; phylum Streptophyta; class Magnoliopsida; order Malvales; family Malvaceae; genus Adansonia; species Adansonia grandidieri. The sequence continues at coordinate 3,617 of JBBYHK010486401.1, read as the reverse complement.
CTTTTTCTTGCCCAACCAAAAAGATAATTAGAGTCATTCAAACCCCAAAAGAGATAGGAGTATGATAATATAATATAGTAACACAACAATATAATGTATGGAGGACAACAATAGTAGTAACTGCGAAGCCAAATGAAACAGCAGCCCAGTAAAACATAAATGTCAAATATCAATAAGACTAAAGCAATATGTACGTCCTTAGTTCTTTCTTGCATTACTATTACTTGAAATCAAAATAATATGCAACTTGTACTATTTCTACTCACCAAAGCAGTTAATGGAAAATAGTCGAAAAGGTCTGTAAAGATCTTCCAAACATTAGCATTGCCATACCTGTAAGTAAATCACCAGACAAAAGTATTATGAACAATTTTCCAGAGGAAGACGCAGTTACATTTGTCTCCACATGACAGCAAAATATCTTAAAGGTACCATACAGAAACTCAAATCTACTAGTTTTATATTAAAGCAAAAATAATACCACTTTATTTTCTAACTGGAAAAAAAGTAGTCTAAAAAATATCTTTGAAAAGTAAAAAGATAAAGAATAAGTAGAATTCTGGTAAAGCTAGTACATAGATGGCTCATAATACTACAGCCTTTAAATGAGCTTGTGCATTGAACTTACTTTCGCAGACATTCATCGTAAAACCCATAAACTTGAGTGATCTGCCAAAAGAAATTGAGTGACTCAAGAATTAGCTTGACATTCACTATGATAGTTGGTCACGAGTTCATATCAAACTCTGAATCAAGACTCAGATATGCAAATTGCAAAACATAACACCACAAAATGCAAACTTTTGCATGTACGAGTTTGGACGAGGAGGGAAGGCCCGGAAGAACAGGCAAATTTCACACCTGGCGGCTTTCATGATTTCCTCTCAGAATGGTAATTCGCTGTGGATAACGAACTTTTAAAGCCACCAATAGCTGAAATAGCGAAAAATCAGTATCATCCACATGGAATGTACGAATGGCTTAAGTTTGGTATTGGTCTCTAACGTCGTAAATCTCTACTTGCAAAGATTATGCTAGCAAATGTAAAACTGTCTATGAACGTAATATAATATGCATCTTTATGAAAAAGAAAAGTAACAGTAGGCAACATCATTTGACTCCAGTGTTTTAAGAATAGCATGGAATATACTCTTATTGAAGTGGAAAGCAGTGATAAGCAGCCAGAAAAAATGTTCCCCATCATGTTACTACCAAATTACATCGAATTTAAAGTGGTTCAAGATATAGACCAAAAGTGATACATGAGGAAATGCAGCAACTATAAATCCAAAATACCTATCCAGATGAAAATCTAATGAGCTCACCATCTCTGCAACCAGTATTATTAGTCCAACAATAACAGAAATCTTCGAAAAGGCAAAGTCATCACAAATTCATAGTTTTAAAGGCCATTGAGATCAAACCAAGCCAGGTGTTTTTTTTCCCGTTGCTGATCTGAGGATGCAGCCAAATTTCATTCATACAGCTAGCAGCCAGAGGAACCGTTAAAATTCTTATTTGAACTTCTTCATACTATGTTGTTTCTGCCTCTAGACCATACTTCAGCAGAAACTGAAGGCAATTTTCATGACAAGGGTAGAAAAAGGAGTTTTTTTAATTTAACATGTACATACCGTAACGGTTTCAACAGAATAGTACCCACGATCCACATAATCTCCCATAAACAAGTAGTTTGTATCTGGACACTGTCAATCAGGATAAAACACAGTAAGGAAAAATCCGATCATGAGCACAGGAAAAAAAGAAAAAAAGAAAATTGTGTAACAGATGAAGGAAAAAAACATACGATAAGTTGTAAACCATCTTAAGAATGCCAAAATGACACTGATAAAGCACTATCTAATGACTAAAAGATGTAAAAGATTAAGCGGAAAAATTTTATCAAAACAAAACTCTTATGCATGAAAGTGCTGGAGACAAACAGCTTACTTGTCTACAACATTCAAAAGAGCATATATTAAAAAGGTCCTAACTAGACATTTGCTCAATTAAGATACCTATGGCGTGCTCCAATCTTCACAACATTGAGTTCTCAACTAATTATTTACACATTCCCTCAGCCGAAACAGGAGAACTGAATACAAAAACAAAAAAAACAATAGCCACAGTCAGAATAAGTACCTTCCCTCCAATTCGAAAAAGTTCGGCAAGATCATGAAACTGCCCGTGAATATCGCCACAAATTGTCACAGGGCTTTTCACAGGCTGTGATAAGAAAATAAGAAAATAAAAATAAAAATAAAAAGAGGAAGCAATCTCAAGATCTCTAAAATACGTTGAAAAATAAACAAATATGGATCACAGATGCCTGAAATTAGAGAATAAACACACGCAAGAATAAGATCTTAAACCTGGACATTGCTTTCTTTCATTAATATTTCCTTTGCCTTGTCGCATAATGCTCTGACCTAAACAAGGCAACATGAAAACAAATACAGTTCCTAACAGTTATATTCCACAAGACAAAACAGGAAAAAAAAGGAAGGCTTCCATCGACCAAAATAAGAAACAACATAATTAAAATAAAACGAAGAAACCTCCGGAAGCAAGATCAGATTAAAGGTTTAATAAACAACATTTTTCCACGAAAATAACCGGAGTTCTTTTGAAATTACCTACATCGAATGAATCAAAACTATCATTTTCTTTTTTTCTGCTTTTAATTGAAGAATTAAAATTTAAACACAGAAAAAAATAGCAATGAATATTGCAATAATAATATCTAAAACAAATTCATTTCAAAATCATTTTGGATATTCATTTCGCACCCAAACAGCTCTAATCGATTATTTACAAATCAAAAAGCTATATTATTGAATTAATTCCTCATAATTTAGGTAATTTCTCGTGAAACAAACAGATCGTGAAAATAAAAAGGTACCTGCTGCTCCGAGAGTGGCTTACACTGCATGAGCTGCAAGATCTGCTCATCGAGATCGGTGGTCGAGTCTGTTGGTGACGGATTTGCGGCCATTTTTAATTTATCAGTTAGAAGAATCGAGCGTGGAAATAATTAACCAGATTAGGTGTAACCTTAACCCTACTTTGGATTAGGAGATTTTATCTCTTTTTCTTTTTTTTTTTTTTTTTCTCTCTACGCTCTCTTTCTGGCTCTCTTGCTTCTGGTCGAGGACGAAAATGCGAGGGCGCGTGAAATGAGGGGTGTAGTGGAGCGTGTAGGGTGTGAGTATTATAAGCCACGTCACACTAGCAGACGCTTTCGGAGACTGGGTTTGGACGGTGAGATTAAGGGTCCATTAATGGACGGCAAAAGTTACTTTAATGAAATTAAGGATAAGAGTGTTAGTAAAATTAATTATTAAAATAATAAAATTAAAATTAATAATAAAATATATTTTTATATTTAAATATAATGGTGAGATGGGAATGGAAGAATTATAAAAGATATAAATATAATAAATGTATTGATATTTTTATATATATTTAATATATAAAATTTTTTATATAAAATAGTTATAATAATAAGAGTACAAAATTATTTTTATATTAAATAAATAATTAAATAATTTAAAATTTTTATTTAAAAGAATTTTAAAGTTTTAAAATAAATTTAATTTAAAATAAAAAAGAGGGGT
>JBBYHK010486360.1:0-16797 GCA_038382065.1 Adansonia grandidieri | reverse complement strand
ATAGGCCTTGGTGATAATGCTCACTCATCGCCTACATAACAATAAATGATAAAGAGGAATAAAATGGAAAAAGTGTTTCCCCCTATATCTTATTCCTTTCATCAATCTAGTAGCACTTCAGATGGTTTGAAATGTTTTGTCTCTTATGGCTGACTATAGATAGTTAGGTTGACTATAAATTAGTTCCCAAATGACTACTTCTTCTGGTAAGGATAGTTGAAGTACCTCGATCCTAGGCTTATCGTAAGCTTGGTGGAATAAGTTTGATTCTGGTGGGTGTATTTTGCTATACCCATATGGATAAAAAGAATACCATCAGAGCATAAGTACTTTGCAACCTAGAATATATTGCTAGCTCACAGGTAAAGAAGAGATATTGTAGAGGATAATTAGCTCACTTCCACCTAGTAAAAATACTATTCTCTCTCTAAAAAAAATTATGGTCGAGAGCCGAATATAGATGTGAATGCACATTGTATGTCAAGGAAACAACAAACCTTCTTGTTTTACTTCTCATTACCATTTTAAAGGAATCATCATATTCATTATTTGTCTTTTTAGGTAGAAGATAAAGCTAACAATCATGAGAAACAAATAAATATACACAAAACTATGACAAATAAATGTTAGGGCATAAAGAAAACGAATAAAGGGGACTATAAATAAATAATGAAAGAAAATCAAAGGAAACTGAGAAGTTGGTAAAAATTTAGCTAGTTGCAAGCCTGATTTTCTAAATAAATCCTTAGTGCAGTTGCCAAGCTATCATGACTCGGCCACCGCATGGTGGTGCCCAACTTTAAAAAAATGTGATAGAGAAAGTAAAGGGAAAGGGCTCACCTTTAGGTCATCACTTGATTGGATTTGGATTAGGCATAAAAAAGTGAAGGTCACAGGGAGGACCATCAGATGGATCACTCATCCAATTGCTATTGTATGGTCATTATGAAATAACCAAAACTTAAAGTCAGCACCATTGATTTTGGGCTAGGCATGGTTGTATACCTATTAAAACTAGGAATTCTGAGTTGTAAAACTGGAAACATTAATTTTACAAACTGCATATACCTTTTTATAAAGGGTCTGCGAGTCAGTTAGTGTGCACAAGGATTAGCACTCCTATGATGCCCAAAATTGATACCATCTAGCTATAAATTATCCAAGTCTTAATTTTCCTCAATTTTTTTCAAGTGGTTGTTATTTGTATGCAATCCCCTTCTTGTAAATACAAATTTTTACATATTAAATCCAGGTATTTATGGTAAAAATTTAATTTATCTTTCTCTATGCAATAAGGAGAGAAAAGAAACATAGAGGGTTTAGTGAAATGATCTCTAAATTGATTTAGAAGAAGATACTTTAGTCGGGCACTAAAAGGATACCAACATAGAACGTTGCCTTGGATTTTATGAATTTCGAGTTCAAAATCATGAATGCAAAACCATCATCGAAAAAGAAACGTGTTTGTAAGGCATAAGAGAACATAATAAATATCGCTTTAAGGATGAATACATCAAGACATAGAAAAGGGGTGACAATCAAGATATATCTCGTAATTCACCTTTGTTATTGAGATGTGTTTGGATTCGATGGTCATCTTAGGCACAGAAAAAAATTTATAAAAAGGTCTGAGAAAGGCTGGGGAAAAGAAACTTAGATTTTGATGAAGTTGTGAAAACAAGATTGGAATGTCCCTTTAAAATAAATAGGGTTGGAGAATCCCCTCGATAAAGAAATTTTAAGTGATTTTTGAAATTCAAAATGTTTATATGTTTTGAGGAAAATGCAGATATTAGAATTGAAAACCAAGAATTTAAATTGGAAATGGAAATTAGTTATGAAAAGTGTTTGAGATCTTGATCTGAGCAAATAAGATTCATGTTTTGACATAAAACTCAATGGGCAAACCATTTAATACATCTTCAGTCATTCAAATGACCCAAAAGAGATGGTTCGAGAAAATCTTAGTAATTTTTATCAAATTCGATAAAAGTAGGGGATAGCATCATGCTATTCACTTTCCCAAATTTATTCCAACTTGGTCCTAAGTTTTCTAGTGGCAAATCAGATACTTCTAGAAAGGTAACTCAATAAGGATTAACGCAAAAAATTCCAAAAATCCTAGAAAATCTAGGCAAAACTAATTTTTGACATCGAGGCTGAGCTGATGTTGATAAGAAATGATGGGAAAAGGGAGTAGTGAGTTTTGAAAAATCACCTTGGACTCATTTAGAATCATTAAATCACGAATGATACCTTTTTCAAAAAAAAATTTATAAACTTTTTAGAAAAAATAATTAAAAGAACCAAAAAATTTGTTTGATGGTTGTAATTGCCCAAACATAATACATGTCACTAATTTCAGGGGTTTTTAACAACAATGGTTCAAAAATTCATAACTTTTATATCCGAACTGATCCAGGGCCAAATGAGATGTCATTGAAACATAATTCGAAGGCATTTCAAGGAAAAATGTCAAAACATCTAAAAAGATTGATTGGAGTCTAAAAATAATTTTTCAAATTAGGATTACAATGTTGTTGGTGCCAAAATAGGGCTTTCCTCGAGTTTGATGGCTTTTATGATCATGTATGTGTACTGGACATACAAATGTCTAGTTGTTGACCAATCTAACTCTTAGAGTTAGCCACTGAACTGTCCGTTATCCACACCATTAGTTATGGCAAAAGGTTTGAAACATGACTTTAATAGAACACTTGAAAATAGTTTTGGTTCTAGTAGAGGTTAAAAACATAATTTGTTTGGCCTAAAAAGGCCACGATTCCAAACATTTATGCTCACTATGTCCCCATGATTAAAGAACCAATATATAAAAACATTAAATCTATGCTAAACATTATTGATTTAAGTTAGTACAGACTTAACTTAGGGTTTTTTTTCAAAACATATTTTTACAAGCATCATAGAGGAATTTCAACAAAATACAATGAACTAAACTAAGTGAAAACATCAAACATGAGCAAACAATGAAACCAGCAAGTTATCCATGCATTTCAACAAAGGAATCATGGTGAAGATGCACGCAACGGCATGATAAAGATCAAAAGATGCTAGGATGAGCAATTACACATGAAGTAAATCATTAAAAGAATGAATAAAACATGGCAAGAATGCATAAACAAAGGTTATTTTAATGTCAACAAGAGATATGGCATTTTAGTTCATCCAAACAATATCAAGGCACCAAAGAAGTCATTAAAGTCCTAGGATTACCACAAATAAGGCCACAATAATGCATGGAAGCCTTAATAGGGTTATGGAAACATAAATGCTCGCTAAAGAGATGATGATAAAGAAAAACAAAAAATGAGATAAAGAAAAGATGGAAAATATGCCCATAAATCCTAGCTCCTTACATGAGTAGCAATACAGCAATGTAAAGCTCACTTTGTTCCCTCTCTTTGCTCTAAATTAGCAAAGTAAGGAGCTGTTGGTCATGTGTCTATAAAGGATGGTTTTGAGGGTAAAGATAAAGGAAATGAGAGTTTTTGGAAAGGAAGCTACGCGAATACAGTATTTAGGATAGCTTAAAGGTTTTTCATGGTTGATGTAAATGTGTTACAACCTCTCTTTTTAGTTGAATAAGAAAGTTGGATTATATAGGGGTGGATTTTAGCCATTTATAATAACTAAGCAAAAAGGCATATAGGACTTTGACATATACAATATGATGACTCATTGTACCAATGTGAAACCTTTCAATATTTGATTGGTTAATCTTGATTCTTACAGATAAAGAAATCCATGCATTAGCTAACCAAATGAGTAATCTTAACTTTAACCTTCATCTAACTAGATTTTCTCATAAAAAGCCCTCATGCCAAGCGTAATGGACTTTCCAAAATGTGTTAATCCAATGTTTAAAGCCCAAAAATTAAATACACATGATTTGTATAAATTTATGTATGATATTGGATGATTTTTTAGGCCAATGTCATGACCAAATTTGAGTTTTGAAGCCAAGGTATGAAAGGAGAAAATGTCTTAAATTAGGCTAAAAATAGCCTTTGTGTATTGATACATTGAGCAAAAGAACCCATAACTTATCGATACTGTGAATTTGGTATTGATACAAAGCATGGTGTCTCAACACCAACAAGCTATGTTGATACAAAGCTTGTTAAATCGATACAAGACTGATACATGCAGTCTTGTATCAATACTATTGGTCAAAAATTATGATTTTAGTTACAACATAACTTTGTATCGATAACAATATTCAAGTATGATACCATGCCCTTTGGTATCAATAAATTAGCAAAATTTGGAATTGGAATGACATAGAGCCTTGTATCGATGCCTTATACCCATGTATTGAGACATACAAAGAAAAATATGGATTTTCCTTACCTTTGACTTGCCTAACCCCTTACATTAATACGGATGGCAAAAAATTGGCCCATGCTTCTTCGATTGACTTCAATGATGCCTCGAATGATGACTTCTAACCCCTTGAATGTTGGCCCAAACAAAATGGAAGCATCTATAGGGATATTCAAGAGCTCAAGTAGGACCTCTAAGAGAATGTTGGAAGAAATGTACAAACTCTATGAGGAGCTTGGAGTATGGAAAACTATGGCCTTAGAATAAGTAGCCATAGAAAGAAATGAACAAATTAAGGCTTCCCTAGAGGAAAAATAAGAATGAGTCTCCCAGTTGCTTCAACAAAGGAAGGCCCTGGGGTAACCATTTAGGAAATAAGGCAAGAACTACAATGTCAAAGGGAAGATATTCATACTTTGGTCCAAGCTTATGAGAAAATGGAAGCATGTTCGCATGAGAAATTATGGTGGACCCAAGACAAGCACAAAATGTGGAAAGGTGGCTGTATAGGATAATAGATGTACATTGATCATCTTATGTAATAGATCCACTCAGCTATGATCCAAACAAGAAAGATAATGGAATGGATTAAGGTTTTAAAGATATGGATCAACCTCGTAAGGGAGTATCCGTATATTGTACTTGAGTTTATAGAAAAAGCTCAAAAATAATGTAGTAAGTTAGGACCTTCCTTAGATGTAACTTTTATATGATCAACAATGTGTAGTTCTTAGAAATTTAATAAAAATTTATGAGTTTGGAACCTTTTATTAAAGCAAACATTCCTATAAGTGCATGACATGATTACTCATATACTCATTCATACCATGTATAGACACATACATGTATAAATATTCATACATTCATAATATCACTATTTCATAAATAAAATTAACTCAAGAAAATTTCACACTTTAAAGGTTTCAATATTGCAAATGTAGAGAGACCAACAAAATAACCACCAACAATTCAATATTATACCCGATATAGAGTAAGAAAAATGGCAAACCATCATTTAGCAAGAATTAAATAGGTGGAAGAAAACCAATGTAAGGCCTAAGAGGCCATGATTAAATGACAAGAAGAAATGCATGCACAAATTACAAGGTTAATGAAACTACTTATGGCAAACTAGCCAATGCATACTGATACTCCTTTCAAGCGATCAAAAAATATACAAGCTAAAGATCGATCGACTAATGTTTAAGATACATAGTTAAAATTGCCTAAAATGTACTATAGTTAATCTACCACCTGCTATCCATATTAACCTTGAAGTCATATCATAAGGGGTAGATATAAGAACTGTAGTTGTACAAGAGGAGTCAGCAGCCCTTGATCTTAACAAGAAAGAACAGCTTAAGTAGAAGGCTAAGATACAGGTTAAAACAAATGCCATAAAAAATTTAGAGCTTTTTGAAAGGAGGCTCAAGGCTATAGAAGAGGCTAAAGTCTATAATAGTGTTGATGTTAAGGATCTCAGTCTAGTACAGACTTAGTCCTACAACTAAAATTTAAAATGCTTGAATTTGAGAAATACAGGGTATCGCGTCACCTCAAGTTTACATTAAGATGTTTATCCAAAAAATGGCCAGTTATGCATATTATGACAAGCTCCTTATTCATTGCTTTCAAAAAAGCTTATTAGGGTTAGCACTAAGGTGGTATAATAACCTGAATCATACTCAGATTCAATGTCGAACTGATCTAGCCAATGCACTTTTACATCAATACAAACATATGGCTAAGTGGGTATTAGCTATAGTAACTCTTCAAAACATGGAGAAAAAGCCTATAAAATCTTTCATGGAATATGCTCAGAGATAGAGGGAAATGGCCTCTTAAGTTCAACCCCTACTGATTGAAAAAAATGAAACCACCATGCTATTTGTAAATACATTGCATCCTCTTTACTATAACAAATTGGTAAGGAATGTAACTAAGAATTTTGCCGACCTTGTCATCTCGAGGGAAATGATTGAGACAATTACAAAAGCTAGAGATATTATGACTGGCAAATCCTCTATAAAAAAAAGAGAGGATCCAATAAAAAAAAGAAGGGGCTTTATTCGTCAATTATGCCAGTCAACCATAACATTAAAGACCTCGTCCTTGTTATCATAACTAAGGGTAGCGGCCCAAAATACAAATTCTTTCAATGAATAGCATCACCATAAACCACTATCCCAAATCCCCCTTAAAATCAACCAAAACCTAATGCCAACCAGCTAGCCCAAAGAGTTGATCAACCTAGACCCTGTTATGGTCATCTTCTTAATTTTGGTAAGAAATGTATGACAAACTTCTCAAGGCTCGATTAGTAGCTCTTCTTTTTGTCAAACCATATTAGGGTAATTTCCTTAATTAGTGTGATGTAAATGCCTACTTAAGTATCATGTAAGAGTAGTAGGCCACTCTATCGAGAACTATCTAACTTTTACGAAAAAGGTTCAGAGTATCCTTGAAGCTAGTGCCTTTCGATTTGATAATGCCCCAAGGCCTAATTATGCAATAAACCCTTTATCCAATCATCTTCAACCTAAAGTTAATGTCCTTATCACTAATGAGGACTGATAAGTAAAAACAAATGTCCAAGAGGTCAGAACCTTACTGGAAAAGGTTTGGACAATCTCGATTAAAGCTAGACATTTTGGCCATCACCATGAAAGTATAAAAAACCAATAGATCTTGGGATCAACTTTTGTAAATTTCATATAAATGAAGAACATTCTCTATAAAATTGCCTAGAATTTTTAGCCATGATTCAAAAGATGATGAACAATGAAGCGGTTGAATTTTATGAAGAAGTTCATTAAAAGAAAGAAAAGTAAATTAATATTGTTAGTGACGGACCATTATAATTGCCATATGAGGGTTGTCACCCCTTTATCATTTATTGCAACCAACCAAAGGCTACACCTCTTAAAACTGAAACTTTTTTGAAACTTATCATTAAAACCCCAACACTCTTTCCATATAAAAACAATAAGTAGGTGCCATGGAAATCCAATGGTGGAGTAATAACTCAAGAGGTTGCTGCAAGCCAACTAGCTATTGTTGACATTACTGAGGTTAGCCATGTAACTCAAGTGGTTATCATTATAGTCCTTAAACTAGTGAAATAAGTGTTAAACCAAAAACAAAGGAACAAATGCCTAGAAAAGCCATAAAATCAAAGATACCTTGGTAGAAGCTTAGGATCCGATAAAAGAAAAAGAAGTGATTAAATTTTTTAAATTTATAAAACATAGGGAGTATAGTATCATGGAGCAACTAAAGTAGTAACCAATAAAAATCTCTATGTTGACTCTATTGCTTTGTTGAGAGCCCCACTAAAATACACTGCTAAAGGTACTTAATCAGACATATATCCCTTGGGATATTTTGATAAACAAGTTTAATTACCTAGTATATAACATAGCTGCCAATAATTTTATCTCATTTAATGATGAAGGAATCCCACCAGGGAGAACCACATCAACAAAAGCTCTTCATATAACAACTTATTGTAATAAGATCATATTACCTAAAGTCCTCTTTGATAATGGGTTAGCTTTAAATATCTTGTCGTTAATCATCTTGTCTTAATTACCCATTGATTTACTCATATTAAGTATAGCTAGACTGTTGTTAAGGCTTTTAATGGAACCATGAGAGAAATTAAGGAAACCATTTTAATCACTATAAATATTGGCTGCTGCCTGTTTGAAGTAAAGTTCCATGTGATAGATATTATCCCTACATACAATTACTTGTTGGGATAGCCATAGGTCCACTTTGTCAGTGCTATACCATTATCACTTCATTAGAAAATCAAATTCATAGTTAATGAAAAAGTGGTTAGCCTATTTAGGGATAAGGATATGATAGTCATGGCCTTTATTAAAGCACTTATATTGAGATAAATTCTAAGATGAAGAATATTTATTTAAGGCTTTTAAATTTGTCAATGCCTCTAAAAAGATCTTTAATCTTAAAGCCTTAGCTTTCAAAGAGCACTCACATGGGCCTTAAGCTTACTATAGTGAAAGATGCCCAAGCTGGCAAGGGGTTTGGAAAATCCTTGCAAGAGATGAGTCGATCCATTAAAGTAGCCAGCAAAAAAGATAAACATGGACTGGGTTTCAAGCTAGAATGGAATCAGAAGAGGAAGCTTGAGAACAAAGCTCGAGAAAGGAAGTTAACTCAGACCATAAGTTAAGAATCAAGCCAAAATTCAATTTTTTAACCCTCACTAAAGGAAATTTTCTACCATAAAGGGGTCATCAGCTTGAGGATAAAAGAGAAAAGGATAAAAGAGAAAAGGGTAAAAGATGTTGTAATGGTGATTAATTAAGCCTTTAAAAGGTTTCAAGTGGCTACCATTAAAGGAAACATCAAAAAGTTGGATGATAATTGTGAAATCTGCCTATGTCTTCTTGGATACGTTTGGAAGAATTAGATTATTATTAAGAAAACTATAGTGTCTAGGCCAATTCCAAAGTAATTCCATGAAGCCGCCTTATTTGTTTTGGTTGAAAAATATATAAGGATTTATTGTAAAGGGTTTAAAAATGTTAAATAATCATTTTCAGAAATGAAGTGCATATCACTTTTTTGGAACATTCAATTTCTTTCATACCAATATTCATTTTTCTTTTACACATATACATAAACCAAAACATATTCATTCTTTCCTTTTTCTTAACCTTTACAGATTTTTTGATAAAAAAAGGGATGATCTCACATAAGATTCAGAAGTCGATTTTGAATAATTTATTTGCTTAAATGAGATTGATTTTAAAGAAGATGTTGATGACTATACTTTGCTGCCTAATTTGATAAAACTAATTAAACAAAAAGATGAACGAATAATGCCTTGTGAAATCCTCATGTTAGAGGTAAACTTAAAGGATGGTGATAACAAAAAAGAGGTCAAAATAGGGATTACTGTCACACTTATTACTAGAAAAGGGTTGATAAGTATCCTCTAGATGTTCTAAGATGTTTATGCTTGGGCATACAAAGATATACTAAAAATGCTTTTAAAAATTATAGAAAAGGTGAAGAAAGAGTTTAAGGTTGGATTTCTTGAAGTTGTAAAGTACTTAAAGTGGGTTGCTAATATCATCTTCATTCCTAAAAAAGATGGGAGAGTCAAGATCTACATAGATTATCAAGATTTGAATTAAGCAAGCCCAAAAGATAATTTTCCTCATCTCTATTTTGACACACTATTTGATAGCACAGTAAAGAACTATATGTTTTATTTCATGGATGGATTCTTAAGGTATAACCAAATCAAAATGGCATCACAAGCATGGAAAAACCATGTTTGTCATAATGTAGGGCATTTCTTATTATAATGTAAAGCTATTTAGGTTAAAAAATGCTAGGGCAACCTATCAAAGGGCAGTGGTCATTTTATTCCAAGACATGATTCATAAAAAGATTGAAGTATATGTGAACAATATGATTACTAAATCACCCCAAGAGGAGGGACATGTTGAAGATTTACAAAACTATCTAAAAGTTGAGAAAGTACTAATTAAATTTGAACACAGTAAAGTGTACCTTTAGCATGAAATCGGGGAAGTTATTAGGCTTCATTGTAAGTGAAAAAAAGGTTCAAGTTGACCTTGATAAGATCCAAGCCATTTAGGAATTGCCACCTCTATGCACACAAAAAGAATTGAGAAGTTTCCTTGGGAGATTGAATTACATTGCTTGTTTTATTTCCCAACTTATAGACAAATGTGATCCAATTTTTTAGCTTCTTTAAAAGCATAAAATGAAAGAGTGGGATGAAGATTGCAAAAGCGGATTTGAAAGAGTCAAATCCATCATTCTAGTACCACCAGTTCAAAAGCTACCCCTCATATTGTACCTTATTGTGTTCAAAATGTCCTTGAAATACATGTTGGGGCAACATGATAAAACTAGTAAGAAAGAAAGAGCGATCTATTTCCTCAGTAAAAAGTTCATGGATTATGAAGTAAATTATTCCCAAATAGAAAAAAATATGTTCTGCTCTAGTTTAAACTGCAAAAAGGTTTAGATAATACATGATGTATCACACCATATGGCTGGTTACAAAAATAGATCTAATAAAGTACTTTTTTAATGCACCAACATTGTCAAGATGGATAGCTAGATGGCAAATCTTGTTATTAGAATATGATATAGTTTACATGAGTCAGAAAGCCATAAAAGAAAGTGCCATTGCCAAATTCCTAGCAAATTAGGCACTTGATGATTATCAACCTTTAGATTTTGACTTTTTTATGAGGATTTCATAAAAATCTCAGTTGAACAAGAAAAAGAATAGCTAGAAGAATCAGTATAGAAGATGTATTTTGATAAGGCCTTAAATGCTTTGGGCCATGGAATTAGGGTAAGATTGATATCCTTGGAAGAAGACTATTATTTTTTCACTGCCAAGTTAGATTTTGAGAGCTCCAATAATGTGGTAGAATACAAGGCATATGCCACGGTACTTTGCATAACTATAGAAAGCAAAGCAGAGTAATAAAAGGCTATGAGAATTTAGTTTTGGTGATTTATCAACTATGTAAGGAGTGGGAAACTTGAGATTTAAGGCTGGTGCAATATCAAAAGTTAATTCTAAAATTGTTAGAAGAGTTCGTGAAAATGGACTTTCTCCATTTGTCTTAAGACTAGAATCGAATGGTAGATGCTCTAGCCACCCTTGCTTTAATGTTTAAAATGAATAAGGGAAGCAAAGTGGTCCAATTCAAATGAGTTTATACAAGTCTCTTATGTATTGTCATAATGTCAAAGCAAAAGCCAATGGCCTTCCGTGGTATTATGACTTCAAAAGATACCTTAAGGATCGAGAATACCTAAATAATGCATCCAAGAAAGATAAATAAAGAGGCTTACAATGAATTTTATTCTGGATGGTGAGATTTTCTAAAAAAAATTTATGACTAGACATTGCTAAGATGTGTAGGTACTCTTAAAGTATAGAAAATGCTAAAAGAAGTACACGAAGGAGTTTGTGAAATCCATGCTAATGGACATAAAACAATAAGACAAATGATGAAGCTGGGTTACTTTTAGATGGCTATGGAGGGTGATTATGTCAAGTATGCCTGAATGTGAATGTGCCATAAATGTCAAGTCTATATAGATAAGATTCATGTGTTGCCCTTACCACTGCATGTCTGCATGTTTTAAATATACCATGGCTATTTTCCATATGAGGCATGAATGTTATTGACTAATTTCCCCTACAACTTCAAACTATCATTGTTTCATCTTGATGTCCATAGAATACTTCACCAAATGGATCAAAACAGCCTCTTATGCAAATGTAACAAAGTCAATAGTATGCAAAATTTTGAATGCCAGCATCATTTGCCAATATAAAATTCCTAAAAGGATTATAATGGATAATTCCTCTAATTTGAAGAATAAATTAATGAAAAAGTTAATACCCAATTCAAAATCTAGCATCATAATTTAGTGATGTACCATCCAATAATGAATAGAGTTGTAAAAGCAGCCAATAAAAACATTAAAAAGATTATAGGGAAAATGGTGGAAACCTACAAGGATTGGCAAGAAAAGCCCTAATATCCCTCATTGCATATTGAACTTTATTCTAGACTTTTAGTGGAGCTACACCTTACTTGTTAGTATATGGTAGGTTGTTCTGCCAATTGAAGTTGAGATCCTCTTACTTTAGGTAGTGATAGAGACCAAGTTAGACGAGGTTGAGTGCGTGCGAATTATTATGAATAGCTAAATTTCATTGAAAAAAAAGGATGAAAGCTATCCAACATGGAAGAATGTACCAACAAAAAATGATGAGAGCCCATAATAAGAAACTTCACCCAAGGTAATTTCATGAAAAGGAACTAGTGTTGAAGAAAATCTTTTCCATCCAAAATGATCCATAAGGCAGATGGCCAACTAATTAGAAAAGACCCTATATGGTTCGGAAAGCATTTTCCAAACAAATATTGATTTTGGTAGAAATGGATAAGGATACTTTATCGAACCCCATCAACTTCGATAATGTAAAAAAGTATTATGCCTAAAAGGCAATGTCATTTGAAAAAAAAAGAAAAGAAAAAAATTAAGTTGGAAAACTAAAAAGGCATTTGAACAAAGGCGGTAAAAAAGGGAGGCCTCAAGTTGAAAACCCAAAAAAGGTAGCTCGACCATTTAAAAAAATTGTATTAAGTGCAATCTGCCAAAAAGTTGATGCTAGAAAAATAAAGGTAGGGTGTAACCAAAAATGTCCTTAAAAAATTGATCAATGCAAGAGCAAACATCTGTTTAAAAAAGACCTCTGAAGAACTAAATGAGAGATTCCATCTATCTAGGTAATCTCAATTTTGTTCTATAACATATCTTTATTTTTGGTAAAAAGCCATATTGTATCTCTTGCACCTATTTTAATATAAATGCGTATTTTTTATCCATACCTTTATTAGATTCCTTTTTAGCGATGCTAACATTTTTGTTAATGATGATTAACATTTTTGAAAAAAAATGATGATGAGAAGATTTCTTTGCATTTCTTTAGAATTAGGTCAAAATGTTACATGGACATTAGTCAATATTTTAGTTCTTTGGACACCATAGGAAGGAATTAAAGTAAATAGATAACACATTTGAATTAAACTGGAGAAAACCATTTGGGAGATGTGGTTAAATAATATTCATAATGATAAGGAAGGCAAATCATTTTAGAAGATTTCCTAGAAAGAAGATCAAGTGCAGGCATAAACATACCTTACCAAAAGAAAAAGAAATATATACAACATTTTTTGAAAATGCCTTCAACTTCAAGATTAGGCATACACTAACTTTATTGAAAGAAAAAAATATCTCTAACACTTTTTGAAGATACTTTTAAGTTCAAATGAAGGCTGGATTTGAAGCTATCACTAATGATAGAACCCATAAATTAGAAAATATAATGTTGTGATAAGAATTTAGCAAATGCATTTTGCATCCACATTTTTGCATTTGATAATTCATAGATAAGAAACTGTGAATGATATTGAAGAAAAGCAATAATTTTTTGGGATACTAACTTCCTCAAAATTGAAAGGTAAGTCTTGCATCCCTCTAAGCAAATCAAATATCAAATATTATCTTTGTTTGAGTTAACTATTATGGTTTTGCCTTATCAACCTCTTTTTGACTTAGGTTCCACCCTGGTTACATATATTGACTATTTAGGTTCCACCCTGGTTACATATATTGACTATTATTGTTTCACCTTGGTCAACTCTTAATTATCTTTGCTGACTAGCATGGTTTTACGTTGGTAAACTCTTTAGATTTAGGTTTTACCTTAGTTAACTTTTTAGACTTAGGTTTCACCCTGGTCACCTTCGTTAACTACCATGGTTTTGCCCTGTCAATTCTTCAAACTTAGGTTCTGTTCTGGTTACCTCCACTAACTACCATGGTTTTTCCTTGGTCAACCCCTTGGACTTAGGTTCCACCCTAGTCACCTCTGTTGACTATCATTGTAAATAACTTTTTTGGCTGTGTCATTATTTGAGACATTCAAGGTTACTTTTAGATATCATCAGGGTCATTAAGATGAGCATAGATCTATTTTCCAGTATTTTCGACTCAAATATGAGGTATGGAGAGTCAAAGGTGTGTAAATTTTGCATTTTTATGTATATGTATCGATACATGATGTTTATGTATCGATATAGAGCCCTCACATTATCCACTTTCATAATTTCACAAGTTTTATTGATACAAATGGGGCTTGTATCAAGACATTTGCTTTATGGATTGATACACTGGCCAAATGTATTGATACAAATCTTGGTTGTAGCTAAAATTCTATTTTTGGACAAGATGTATCAATACATAAGTAACTGTATTGATACATTCTAAAAATCTATCGATGCAATCTCCACTGTATCAATACATTTTGAGAATGTATCTATACAATCCTCATTGTATCATTACATTTAAGGCATTTTTGCCTAGATGTATCAATACATTTGCAATGTGTCATAATATTAAGGCATTTTTGCCTCTTTCATGCTATTTTTTAACTTTTGCACCAATGATCTAAAAATCCAACATAAACACATTTTTGGCCTAAAAAATCATCAAAATTCATACCAGGTCTTACCTTTGGACTTATGATTGGGTTTTAACAAATTTTGAGGCCTAAAATAGCTTAAAAATGGGACATTTCCATGGATTAAATGGTTTGTTCAAGGGTAAAGTTAGCTCTTTTACATCTATAGACTTTACCAACAGCTCTGTTCTATTACTCAGATCATGTCAACTAATGGGATTTTGGCTAGCTAAACATGGTACCCAAGGCTACCCCCATGGTATATTAAGAAAATTCAAAGTTGCCCTTACTTTTGGCCTTTAAATCTTAAGTAATCACCTGCCTATAAAAGAACCAACTTTGGCTCAGCAAAACACACACAAAAACACTCCCAACAGCACTATTCCATCACCCTCTACCCTTGCCAAAAACTTTATTCCTGTGGCTCCTCAAACCGTAACCCAAAACCTTAAAAAACTCATCGTTTCACTAACTATCATCCTTAAAACTCCTTTCCATCAACATTATAGCCAAAAAGCTCCTTCTTTTCATCCTTTTCTTACTAAAATAAGAGAGAGGGAAAGTGAGTTCAAAGCTATTGCTCAAAGGACAATTTGAAAATATGAATACAAATAATCATCATAAAGAAATCATGTTAGTAAGACAATAAATGAAGTAACATAACATGGATCATTCAATGCAATGATAAAGAAAAGGAATGTACTATTGGAATTTATCTTGCTATTGGCATCGATTATCTAAGAATAACTAAATCGATAATTTTTTAGATGCATTTGGGTTTCTTGATTAAACAAGGTTTATTTGATACATTCATAGAAGTCCGAGAGGAGAGAAAAAAAGTTGATTGTAATTGAAAGACAAGGTTAGAGTATTTCTTCAAAAAGGTGGAGTTAGAGTATCCCTATGGTTAACAAATAATTTTAATGAAAGGAGGTTTCTTTTAATCTTGATAATTTTGAAAAGCGGGGTTAGAGTTTCCCCTCGGAAGGTCAAGGTTGGAGTATCCCTGTGGATGATAAATCATTTTGACAAAGGAAGGTTTTTTTTAGATCTTGACAAATTTAAAGAACAGGGTTGGAGTGTCCCCTCGAAAGGCCAGGGTTAGAGTATCCCTGAAGTGACACGTCCGACACTCTTTAAAGAAGTTGAGTTGGAAAAATTAAGTTGATAAAATCTTATGATTTAGAAGACAGGTGAGCATTTTGATAACTTTAGGTAAAAAAAATTATTGTGAATGAGGATGGTAAAGATGTAAAATGTGTTTATGCTTTGATACGAGCCAATCGAGTTGACATAGAGACATTCGAATGTCTCGAGATGAAATTTAGGAAAACAACTCGATTTTGACCAAAACTAAAAATAAGGGATAACATCGTGCTATCTTGTTTCCTGAATTTATTCTAAATTGATTCGAAGGATTTAGAAGGTGGACAAGACACTATTAGAAAGGTGACTCAATGAGAGTCATCCTAAAAATATTCCCACTACCCTAAGAAGAAACTTTCTGAGAGAATAATTTTTCAAGTTCAGATTGATAGTGCTGTTAGTAGAGCATGTAAGGGATAAGGTGTATCAAAATTTAAAAAATCACCTCGGACTCATTCGGTATCAAAAAATTGCATGTGATACCTTTCTGAGAAAAAAATGTCATGAACATTTTAGGAAAAATGTTTAAAAATTTTCAAAAAATCATTTAGTAGGCCTAAATGGCCCAACCAGAATACATGTTTGGATTCTAGAGGTTTTGAATAGTTTAGACTTGAAAAATCATAACTCTCTCATCCAGAATGATCCAAGGGTTAATAAGACATCATTTTAAAGATAATTCGACATGCTTTGATAGAAAAATATCAAAAAAATCATGAAAAATCGTTTAGGATTTTAAAGTGATTTTTCAATTTGCAATAGTTGTGCTACCAGCAGGGATAAAGCAAAACAGGGGATATCTCTCACTTTTTTTATGTCTACAGGTCCAAACTCGAGTCATTGATGTTCAAACATCTATGACTGAAGGAAAAGACTGGCATGAGTGTCACAAACTCATTTGCATAGCCCCAGAGTAGTTTGGGATGATGAAACAGCCTGTTGATCATACCACTCAAGGTTTTAACTAAAAAAAAAGGCACAAACATTTATAGAATAATTGTAAGACCATTTTCATTTTAAAATCAAAACATTTAAGCTTGTTTAACCAAGATTCCAGATCTGGAAAACTTAGTTTTTCCCTAGATATTTTGCTAGCTTTAAGAAAATGGTAAGTCTATGCTAATCCTCATTGGTTGAGGTTAACATGCTGGGCTTAGGGGCTTTTGAAAATCAGTTTTTATCAGCCATCAAACATGCATTTTGACAACAAACATACAAAGGGATGGCACATAACATGA
>JBBYHK010486339.1:0-16804 GCA_038382065.1 Adansonia grandidieri | reverse complement strand
GACCTAGTTGGGTAACTTTCCAAATTAAACTACTCAAGTTATTTGCAATGCCAGGTTTCTTCTTTCAAGGTTTTGGCTATTTATTAGGATTAGAGATAGACTCTATAGTTTTTATTTACCTTAGTTTTTTGAGGAGGAAAGCAACTATCAAGACTTTGCAAGCAAAAAAAAAAGAACAGATTGGAGAAGTTCGAAGATTAAGAACTAACAATTCTTAGTTTTCATTTTTTTTTTAGTTTTTTTTTTATCTTTATTGTAATGTTTATGATGGTGAAACTTCATTATTTTGTGTTTTTACTTAATTAGCATGAACTAAATTTATCTTTTTAGGGTTACAATGAAACTCAACATGTAATTTGAGATTACCTAAACCTTTTTTCTTGGTTTAATGATATTTTAATTATTTGTTCAATCTTATTCTTAATATTTCTGATTGATTGTCATCGGTTGGATTAATTTGGTAACCCTAATAAACATGAAAAAAGAAATTTTATGTTTAGACCTGGATTGAATAACCTGGGTTTCATATTCATTATTATAATGAATTAATTTGCATGTTAAATAAGAATAAATAAGCATGTCGTATGTAATTGAATTAGAGTCTGAGCTTAAAAAATTTCTTTTAATTTAATTTACATACGAATATAATAAATTGATTAAACGATTATTTTTATAAAAAAATCGGAAGATGCTTATAAATAAATTAAAACTCTAGATTGGCAATATGAATCAAGTGAAAAAGATAAAACAAATTCAATTAAAGTGTTGAAGAAAATTAATATTAAGTTTTTCTTATTAATTAAATAAATCCTATTTATTTTCTTTACTTTGTTATTATTTCATTTTAATTTCATTTTATAATATTTTATTCGATTATTGAGATAAGGTTGGATTATTTTAATTTTAATAATTAATAAAGTTAATATAATTTCTTATAAAAATAATACATTACTTTACTATTATATTACTTATTATAGTGCATATATTTAGGTGATAATTCCAAAAACACATATCTAATCTTCTTACTAAGCCAATTGTTGGGAGAACTTATCCACGTGCACTTTATGTAATCAAATTAGTTATGAACATGTGTCATCCCCTGGCATCCGAAGTTTGTTGAGCTTATTTTGGTATTGGGTCCTAGTCCTATGTAGTATTTGGTATAATATATTCCTCGTTTGCATTTCACCTAAAACAACTGATGATGTAGAGCGGCGGCACCATTTTGTTCATTTCATTTTTCTTATTGAAGAGAAATTATTTTTCTATAAATTTGTTTGGTAATGAGATGAAAATATATTATTCATTACTATATATGAAAAGTATATATCATTAATATATTAAATATAAATTTATTATATAATTATTTAATTTAAAGTCTAGTTAAATTTACCAATAAAATATAAATTTTAATCAATTTATTAAAAGAAAAGTTAAAAATTAAAACATGGCAATTTGTTTATTTTAATATATAGAAATTGGCAAAATTTCTGCTCCTATTTTATTTTATTTTTTGGTTTAAGAAAAGGCAGTGATCTAAAATAAGGGAAGTCTTGTTTCATACAATCTCTGTTTAGTCTTTTCCTTTTCCTTGGGATGTTCTTCCGCTTCAAACACAAAAGAGGAAAAAACCTTGACCGCTCATCAGATTCTACGACGTTGATTTAGGAACAAGAAACAAACAAACATACGGTTTACATCTTTAGCATCACACTTCTGAACCATTGTTTAAAGGCTGTTTCATCTTATAATCAAGGCATGCAGATGATTACTTCATTTTCTCTCATTATTTATTTATTTATTTATTTTTAGCAGACTGAAGTAGTGGTAAATGTTAAATCTCCAGAAGATTAAAGCAAAATAAAGAAAGCAAATGTGAATTTGGCGTGAAGAGATTGACACTTTAAGACACCATTTTTTACCTTGACCCATTTGATGAATTGAACGGACAATCATGTCCATTTATGTAAATTGACAGAAGGCCTGCCAGAGATTTGAAGCTTTCACCTGGCTTCATCGCCGCCTCATTCTCCGCCCTGGCCTCCTCTCTCTGTCTCCTTCCTTACGCCTCGTAAGCGGCTGCCGTCCTAGAAAAATCTACGTTTTTTTGAACTGCGTCAATTTCTCTCTGCACATTTATCTATTTATGATAAAACCAGAAAAAAAAAATAATAATTCCCTGAAGTTCCTTTTTTTTTTTTTTTGCCTTCTTTTTAGAGTGTTCCAAAACTCTGGGCCTTTTCTTTTTTGTTTCAGTTTCAACAACGGCGATTAAAGGGGGTGGGATGGAGAACATATTTAGCAAGCTAAGGAATTTGGACGCTTACCCAAAAGTCAATGAAGATTTCTACAGCCGTACACTCTCCGGTGGCATTATCACCCTCGTCTCCTCTCTTGTCATACTCCTCCTCTTCTTCTCCGAATTCAGTAAGTCCTCTCTTCATCCTTTTTTTTAGTTTTATTTCTTTGGTGTTTTGTATATATATTCACTTTAGAAAATTGGGTTTTTATTTTTGGAATTGTAAACTCAATATATAATCCCGGTTGAAAGGTAAGATCTTTGAGGAAGTGGTTTAGTATTGGGTTATTACGCCTTTCTAAATTGATACAAATTGATGTACCGTTGTAGATACATTATTTTAGAAACTACGTTGTTCTGGCTTTTATATTTGGTTTCCACTTACAAGAGAACCAAAATTGTAGGAAAGGTGTTAATGCGTTAAGCAGCTGACAAGAAGTTAAGCAACGTAGCCTATGATGAAATTAGTACTATATGCTTTTTCACCCTAAGAATGATTTACATTGTTGGAATCTGGTGATGTTTATTGTTGTTATTGGACTTTTTCCCAGGATTATACCTGCATACCGTGACTGAGACAAAGCTACTGGTGGATACTTCAAGAGGAGAAACCCTTCGCATAAATGTAATTATCTCTCTTTCCTCTTATTATTAAAGGGGTTACCTAGAATCATATTCGGAATTTGTTGACCTGTAAAAATTAGTGCTTTCCAATCTTTAAAGGTTGCATCGTGTTTGTGTTTTCCTAATATTTAAGTAACTTAGTATTTGTTCTTCCACTGATGTTGAATACTCAAAGCAAGTGTTAGTGCCTTTTATTATAATCTTGTTTCTTGTTTTTGTTTTTTCACCTATTTGTAAAATACTCATTCATGCTTTATTTTTCGACACCCCATCTCTGTTTGTATATGCAGTTTGATGTCACTTTTCCTGCTATTCCATGTACGCTCCTCAGTATTGACGCTATGGATATAAGTGGAGAGCAACATCTTGACATAGTATGTGTGCAGTGCAGATGCTCGGATGAACATTGCTCTCCGTTTTCGATATTCAATTTGATTTATTTTATTATTCTTAATCAGCTTTTAGCAAATTTTATGTCTGCTTGCATTTGTAACCTTGCAATTTTTATGTGCAGAAACATGATATAATTAAGAAAAGAATCAATGCTCATGGTGATGTGATAGAATCCAGGGCAGATGGTATTGGAGCACCAAAGGTAGAATGATAATTCTCTAGCCCTTCTTGTTCGCATGTACTTTTTGCACTTCTTGGTTTTGAAGGATGATTTCCCTTCCGTAAACTGCTTTTACTCAGGGCTGCACAAACTGTGCATATAATAGATATTACTTGTAATTTAGAAGGACACGTAACAAGGTTGGATTATGGTGGACAAGAACAATTGAAAGACATAAATTATTAAGAAGTGAAGATAGTAGGGTTGATTTTTAATAATCTTTTCTGCAATAGGAAATGATGGTGACAATGGTATGGAAAAGTTGGATAGGAGGAGGAAGAAAGTATCCCCATGTTCTTAATCTGTCATTAATGAGGACAAGAAAGATTGAAGGATGGAGGTGAAGGAAATATGTTGTGCTTCCTAATAATGTTATAGTTAAGGCATATGATGTAAAAGGTGTGAAATTCTTCTGCAGGCTAAACATAATTGCCATTTGCCAATCATATTGCACCTATAGAGTATATGGCTTGTAAGGAAAGTTGATTATTTCAACGAATTCTAAAATTGATTTTCTTATAACCCATGAAAGAGCTTCTGTTAATCTTTAGTGGCATCAAAATGCACTAATTTCTTTGTTTTAGTTGTATTATATTTCTACTTGTCCTTTATGGGATCATTTTTTTAAAATCTAATGCATCTCACTGGAGTACAGTTTTAGAGACGATCTTGCAGCAGCAGTTTCCATTATGACTGCAAATTTTAAAAGTAATGCTTTGTGATTTCCTGTTGAGAAGATGGTGTCCAAAATTTTGGTTTTCTTATAGGTTCCTCCAAGATTGAAATTTAAAGGTAAAAGTTGATGGAAAGTTCACTCAAAAAAAAAATAATGGAAAGGGAAAGTGAACACTGCTAGAAAGAAAAAGAGGAATTCTGTTAACCACTTAGGGAAGATGGCAGTTTTAGGCTCCATTACTATATTTGAGTGTTTAATTTTTTTAATAACCGGTGTCAAAACTTTTGGTTTTCTTAAAGGTTCATCCGAGTTCGAAGGTTAAAGGGAAAAGTTGATGAAAATTGAAAGTAAACAGTGCAAGAAAGGAAGATAAGGTTTCAAGACTAATTCTGTTCACCAGTTAGGGAAGATAGCAGCTTTTAGGCTCCATAACCGTATTTGAGTCTTTGATTGATAGTCTTCCTATAGCTCATGGAAGAGCATCTGTTAATTCTTAGTGGCATTCAACTTGGCAAGGGAAGATAAGATATGAAAAGGGAAAAAATGCCCCACTGCCTATGTTTTAGTTCTATCATATTTCTGCTTATGATAAGAGAGCATCTGTTAATGGGATCGTCAAAAGCTATTGTTTAATAAGTTTTCAAGATCTAATCTACCTCTTCTGGCGGGCAGCTTTAGAGATGATCTTCCAGCAGCTGTTTCTGTGGTTGACGTAGATGAAAAGTGAAAGTAAATGCTGCAAGAAAGAAAGATAAGGTTTCAAGACTAATTCTGTTAATTAGTTAAGGAAAACAAAAGCTTTTAGGCTCCATAAAAGTATTTCAATATTTAATTGTTAATAACTGGTGTTATAACTTGTCATGGGTGTACTTCGGCTTCAAAGACCCTGTTGTATATGTTTGATTGTTGTATTCTTTGGATATTAAGAAGTTGCAATGTCCTTTCA
The DNA here is from genome assembly GCA_038382065.1 of Adansonia grandidieri. Taxonomy (NCBI): domain Eukaryota; kingdom Viridiplantae; phylum Streptophyta; class Magnoliopsida; order Malvales; family Malvaceae; genus Adansonia; species Adansonia grandidieri. The sequence continues at coordinate 11,646 of JBBYHK010486339.1, read as the reverse complement.
TCCCTGACGTATTGGCATGTGATGGATGGTATCACCACTTAATTAAATAGACTTCATCGTGTTCGTTTTTTACTTGTTTCTTGTTTATGTTGTTCACCCCTATTTAGTTTTTGGCTTAATTTTCTCTCTTTTTTCCCCTTAGATTGAGAAACCTCTGCAGAGGCATGGTGGCAGGCTTGAACACAATGAGACGTATTGTGGTTCGTGTTTTGGTGCAGAACAGGTATGTTTTATGTCAAGAAATCCTTATGTCATTAGTAATTTGATATTTGAAGCATGTTGAATAGCATCATTTAGGTGCTAACAAGGATACGGAAGTGGCTGACTAGTAAATGGCTGGAAAATTTTACTGAAGTCTTTCTGGGAACAACCTAGTGTTTTTTTTTTTTTTTTTTCTTAAAGAAAATTGGGTGAATACACAAACCATAGCATGGAAAAGTGTACTTTGCGTTTGGGCTTCTTGTTTTCCTCTCTGGGAGCTTAAATGCTCCCTAAGTTAATCTTCTATGCAGCGATATGCAAGTGGCTAAGGGTAAAAAGAGTTCCCAGATCAGAGTTGTTCATGTATGGGATGAAAGTGGTGATTAATGGGCTGTACGTGCTAACTTTGTGGAGGATGGTCCAAATGATCTGGATTACTCAAATTTTTTTTTTTTTTTTTGGCGGGGGAGATAATTATTAATTCAATTCTAAGATTGTCAGGTTTTGGTACTCAATTGTTAACTTGCCATTCATGGATTTCCATTTAAATGTTGACAGTACAGAGTGGCTAAATCCTCTAAGAAATTTTGAATTGCAACGAAAGTTCTTTAAGAAAGAGATCGTCTTGCCTTAAAAAAGCATGATACTTGAAGACATTACTTGTGCTCTCTGCAACATTATAAAGAAATAAATACAAGTTACATGACCAAGTAGTTTGAAAATTTTTACCATTAGCTTATTGCGGCATTGACTGCTTAAATCAGTAAGATTAAATGATGTCAAAGTTGCTATACAAAATTAATTGGAATGCATATTCTATATGTAACATCTTAGCTAATTATCGTATTGTTTGTCTATGCTACTCATAGAAGGTTTTTTCTTTTCCCTCTCTATGGTGCAGTCAGATGATGATTGTTGTAACTCGTGCGAAGAGGTTCAAGAGGCATATCGACGAAAAGGGTGGGCGATGACTAATTTGGACTTGATTGACCAGGTTTCTTTGCAAGTTCTTTTCCCAAGTATTTTCTTGGTGCTGCTGGATATTTATATGCTGCATGTGCTAAGATTTAATCGGATTTTATATTCTGTATGATTTTCATTATTTGCTCTGGATCCTGGGAATCCTACTTTCAGTGTTCTATTTTCTTTGGTCTTTCTTTTTTGGGTTTTCCAGTGCAAAAGAGAAGGCTTTTTTCAAAGGATAAAAGATGAGGATGGTGAGGGATGCAATATTCATGGTTCTCTTGAAGTTAACAGGGTAGCTGGAAATTTTCATTTTGCACCAGGGAAAAGCTTTCATCAAACAAATATTTTTCTTGATGACTTGCTAGCTTTCCAGAAGGACAGTTATAATGTGAGGCTTATCTTTGTATAAGTTATTTTTTTATGAAAATATTATACCTTAATATATATTTGTGCTCTACCTTTGACTTGAATTTCAAATGGCAATAATATTTTTCTGTTGGTGGTGTACAATACAGATAAGTCACAGAATTAACAGGTTATCTTTTGGTGAATACTTTCCTGGTGTGGTAAATCCTCTAGATGGGTAAATTCTTCCTCTCTCTTCTCAGATACTCTCACTCTTTAGAGACTCTTGTTTGTTCTTTATGGCATCATTTTGTTTCTTTTCAAACTGAAAGTGATACAAAACCCAAAATTGAAAATTTTAGTGGTTGTGTCATATTGCTATTTCAGGGCCCAATGGATGCATGAAACTTCAAATGGTATGTACCAGTATTTCATCAAGGTTGGTATTTTAAAGTATCTAACAGTATTCCTTGTCTTTAAGCTCTTTTAAGTGACAGATAAATCTCAACCTGTGGTTTTAGCTTTTCCATGGTGGTTGGTTAGGGGAACTAATTTGTTCATGCATTATAACTGTGGACTCTACCTAGAACATATTGGGGAGCAATATCACCTACAGTAATCACACTACAATTAACCAGAATTTAGAATTGCGTAGGGCTCATCAAAATTTTGTGGAGTCCACAATTATATAAGTGGTGGACAGCGATATGGTTATAGGCTGGTTTGAGTTGTCCATGAGTGCCTATTTGCGGACGTGTGAACAGATATCTTGTTTAATTTTGCAGGTGGTTCCCACAATATATACTGATATCAGAGGTCGCACTGTTCACTCAAATCAGGTACTGCTTGACAGTTTAACGCATTGAGAATAAGAATGACGCTGTTTTGTCAAATTTATTGGATCATGTTCTAAGATGTGCCAGCATTCCTATTGCACAGTATTCTGTGACCGAGCATTTCAAGAATTTGGAGGTCATTCACCCTTATTCTCATCCTGGAGTTTTCTTCTTCTATGACTTTTCTCCAATCAAGGTGGATTCCTTTTATGCATACCTTACAATCTAATTAGATATCTTTGTGTAGTTTCATGATAATATCGATACTGCTCTAGGTAGTACCCTTTTTTTGTTCTTAAAACTGCTTTGCAAGAGGTTTGGCTTGTTGTAAGTTTTTTTTTCCGCTTCCCTTTCATCGTAGCTAATGAGAAAAAAGAAACATATTGAATCTAGTTTATTCTGAGGCAATCAAATCTTTTCTTTCTTACCCCTAACCCCTCTTTGTTTCTTTTCTCCTCCGCTCCAAAGCTGAAAACTTGAAGTAAAAATGATAGTCTTGCATATATCAGAAAGTCTGTTACGCTTTGCCTTCTAATACTTCTAAGCCGCCATTGTTGAAGGTTTGGCTTCCCCTGTTACTTTTCAGTGCATCCTTCACCACCTTTCACATGTTTAGGATCCAACCATGGATGGTGGACCCTATACATTTGTATGGTGATCAAAGGTGCATTAAAAGTAATGGAGGGGAGCTGAATCTGTGTCAAATTGCTAGGGCATTAACGGTATAACATTGCTATGTACCCAAATAGAAAACCTGTATAACATTGCTTTTCATTTTTGCCCTGTGCAGGTCATTTTTAAGGAGGAACATATTTCATTTTTGCATTTTATCACCAATGTATGTGCTGTAATTGGAGGTACTTTTATTACTCCCTCTTTATCGTTTTCTGTGTGATGGAATGCTCCAAACCCTCGTACCATAACCTGTCTCACTGGCCAGAATAATATATAAATTGTCACTGAACCTAGCCCTAATAATTCTTTCCCTGCTTTGGAATTGAATTAAACAAGAGATAGTTTTGATTCCCCCCCCCGCGTAAGCTAACTTGAGCAGATGGATCATTGTTAGTTTCAGGTGACGGAAATTGTTGTTTCTTGTCATTTAGGTATGTTTACAGTTGCGGGGATAATTGACTCATTCATATATCATGGTCAAAGAAAGATCAAGAAGATGGAAATTGGAAAATTCAGATGATTTTTGCTTAATTGGTCCGGGATGCTGCATTGGCTTCCAACACAATTTCTTGGACTGCTGGAATGATAAAATTGTTCGTGCTTTCGTAGGGATCCACGCTGTTTATGCCGAAGATTATGCGACATATTGGCCCTCAAAATTCTTTGAGAAATCGTCTGATTTTTTTTTCCTTCTGAACAGAATTCCTAGTGTTACTCTCATGAGAAAAACAAGTTAAAATGGAGATTTTTTTTTTGTAGTTTTTAATTCTGCAGAATGAAGAAGGGTTAGAACTGCAGTTTAAGATTGATTGATTTGTTCCTTTTAGTTCTTGTTAACTAGCAGGAAGAAGTATTTTCTAAAACTCGGCGGATGCCTTAATGCCTCTGCTATCAACAGCGGGATTTTATGGCAGGCCAGGCCACTTCCAAGAGCCTGCTCGATCAGCAGGATTCATTCTCCTTTTAATATTTCAATTAACCAACCTACGAATTGAATTTACATTTTGATGCAGACATGAAATGAAATGGCCTCTGTTTTCGATTCTTGATATCAGTTTTCAACCATGGACATTGTGCCTGAGGCCACAACCAAAATTATACTAGAGCTGAATGAACAGATACCAGAATAATAAAAACATAAGTAACAAAAAAAAAAACTGTAAATGGTACGTGAATGTTTTTCATGATGGCAAGAAGAATTAATAAGCTGAAAGATTCAGTTGCTTGAAGATGTCAAGCAGCTAGCACAGAACATGACTAGTTATAATTTCCGGTCTTTTCCCAACTATTAAAAGGGAAAGAACCGAAAGAACACGCCACTAGGCAATCTCACCTCTCAGCATCAAGCCAAGAAGCAAATGGTATATAATCGTTCTTAAATCAAATGCTACCATTTACTCTCTACAGAAACTTAAACTCCGCCCAGATTGATTGAAATATGGGAAAGCTTCAACCTAATAGCCTCAAACTCAGCAGTTTGCCCCTCTTCGGGAGTCAACCAAAATGATAAACAATGCTCTATCAAGTCCTTGCCACAACTTAAGGGAGAACTTCCCTTGAAACTGCTCACCCTCCCAAATCTCGCAATCCTGGCTAGATTCAAATCAGAGGGTTTCTCAGCAAAACTCTCCAGAATGTCCTTAATGGCACCGCACCAGATAGGTCGAGCTACCTTCAGAAAGTCATGCAAAACCAACACTGGAAGGTTCACACTTCCTAGTTCGGACTCACCTTGCCCACCTCTCCCATGATAATCTGATCCTCCGAGCTTCAGAAGGTCATAAGTATCAGCTAACTCGCTGTATGCTGTTAAACAAAATGACAGAAAAACTATGAAGTGTCAGGCAAAGAATACAGGCAGAAACATGGCAATAGCGGTTAAAGGGTGGTAACTAGTCTTAAATCACCTGTGTAAAACTGAGCTCAATATCATCATCATCACCATCATCATAATAATAATAATAATAATAATAATAATAATATCACAGCCGAGTGAAAATCCAGAAAATGCTACAGCAAGTGTAGATTAGGCAAACATGAGAAAATAATGAGTATTACTGTGTGCATGATTGTACTGTTTTTCCTCAAAGGACATGGATGGCGGCCAGCTGGATGTGTAAAAGAATGTCTGAGTGAGAGGGAGGGATATCAACACAGCAATATAATACCTGCCAATATTCCATCACTTCTGTAAACCTCCATTCCATGAAGACCTGCATCTTTTAACCTTCGTATGATAGGAATAGGATTTTTTAATGCCCAGGGATGAGCCAGGACAGCTAAACCCCCTGTTTCACATATAAGCTGCACTGCTTCGTCCACAAGAGGCTCGCTTCCCCTATGCCCAGGACCAAACAAAAATTTTCATAAATCATTTCAAAAAATGAAGAAATATGCATTCAGCATAATCAAGGGAGAAAAGACAACAAAAAAAAAATGATTACGTGGAATAAGCAGGTCCTCCATCATACAAATATCTGGCAAAAGCTTGCTTTAGATTCTCTACATAACCTGCTTCAACCATAGCTCGGGCAACATGCAGTCTCCCAGGAGCTACTCCCTTACCTGCAATCTTTGTAACATGCTCCCACCTAAGGGGCAGCTTGAGCTTGTTGAGTTTCAAAACCATGTCTTTAGCACGAAGATAACGTCCGTCCCTTATGCTAGCCAATAATTTTTCCAGTTCTTCAGACCTTTTTGGGCCACAGCCGCTGTAATAAGCAAGGATATGCACTGGTTCCTCCACTTCAGAATTTCTGTTTTTGAATCAAGAAATGAAATATAAGAGGTGTAGAAGTACAGAGTAAACAGAAAACAACTGGACAATATGTTTCTTTAAGTTTTGGGCTGACTTTTGCCACAACTAAAAGCTGGGTTTTAAATACATTTACTCCCTGAGCCAGTGGTTAAATGATCAGAAAGTATAAGGGGACATTCCTAGCTTATGTAAATGACCATTAAAAAAGGAAAAAATAAAAAATAAAAGAAACTGCACTTCATAAGGACGATTGTATTAATCAAAGAAAGACCTTGGAGAGTATATGGTGCTTATCTCAACACCAGGGATTATCTTGATGCCAAATCTGCAAGCTGTTTCTATGGCCTCAGGGATCCCAGACATTGTATCATGATCTGTCAGAGCAAGAACTTTCACCTGTTCTGAATACAATGTACAATCAAATTTCAATTACTTAAAATGAACCAAAAGACCAACATCCAAAAACTGCCAATTTCTTCAATGAAACAATAGAAAGAACGAAATTACATGGGCAGCGAATAAATTCTAACAGATAACTCCACATACAAAGATCCACGATTTACTCCTACAAAATAATAGTCTGCTACATAAAATGAAAATGATTTTCTAATTTGAATATTGTCATTCCTTGAAGTTCAGATAAATTTGGAAATTCAAGCTCAATTCAGCTGTCCCATTGTGTTTCTTCGGTCAGAAATTGCAACATAATTAATGCCAAAGTTATTAAACTAAAGAAATTTTCCTCATTGGTCTACTTCTTGGGGACAACAACCAGTAACTACGAATTCATGCGTAAGCTATTTGTTCAGATACAGAAAATAACCAAACACAGACATAAATTTGCGAAGGACTAGCCCACATGCAAAATTAATACATCACATTAATATATATATATATATATATAAATATATAATGCCTCAGTTGAAGGTTTGCGAAACGCAAACCGCAAAAAAAGTAGGTGAAAACGTTTCAATATTCAAATTTGACAAACAACACCATCAGAAAACTAACAAAAACCAGTCATATTGCGAACCTTTCGACAGTTTCCTCAGTCATATATGTGGTTTGTGTTTAAAACGAAAAGACGGGGGCAAGAAAAAAGGAAAATTTTTTAGTATACTGTTAAAATACATTATTTGCTAAGTAGTCTTGGCCATTTACGTGCTACCTAGAATCTATAGTTCACGGGTGGATTTTGTTGCCTAAAAGTTAGACCAAGCTCCCACATCCATAACCCCAACACCTTCCTTCGAAATTGCCAATGTCACAAATCATCAGTAGGTACTTCTTGCTGAAATTCATCTTCAAACCTATTCATTATATCTTTTTTTTTTTTTTTTTGGTTACCGTCAATAAACCACAACAATACAAAGATATGGACCATCATAGATTTTTTCACAATTACTAGATAGCAGACGATAGCTTGTAAATCAGAAAGCAAGAAAAAAAAATAGTATCACTAGGAAAAATGGACATAGAAACTTGAACATAACCGACAGATGAAGTACAGAATGTTCACTCAACGGCAGAAAGAAACAGAAGACATAGTCATAGCCTTAGTACCACATCCCCTAGGAGTCAAACAATGGGTTAAACTAATTATAAACAAAAATAAGAAACATAGCGAAAAATTACACACAGAAAAAGCAAAAACATTTCTTATCTACTGTTCAACAAAGACAACATACCTTTGGAACAATATCCCAACAGATCCATTAAGAAAAATAGTACTATTACTATTCGCACCTATACGGTAAAAATTTTGGGTAAAGCATTCATTCAAAAACAGATTCGGAATGAAAAAGCAAAACTCATATCAGATATCGATATTATGATAAATAAGAAAATAATGCAGGCTCACCCCATTGCCATGAGCTTTCTCAACAAGCTTAGAAGGGGACAAGAAGCCATCACTATGATTAGAATGGGAATGCAATTCAAACACAAGTTTTTCCATCTCTCTCCCTAAACTCTTCTGCAACCCAAAATCATCCACCACCCATGAAGATAAGGCCGCGGAAGTAGTAGTAGAAGAACAAAAAGAAGAAGAAGAAGAATTATTCTGGGGATCCAAATAAACCCATTCAGTCACCGATTTGAAAGCCAAAGTTTGCTCAGCTGTCATCTTCCTTTTGCTACCCCCACGCTTCTTCTTCTTGTTGTTGTCTTTTGATTTGCTGTTGCTATTGCAACCAGAATTGTTATCACCAAGACCAACCATGGACGACCAATTCTTCCCCTTTTCTCTGGCCCAAAGAAAGGCAGAAAGAGAGAGAGAGCAATAATAAATGGGCAAAAAAGAGTGACAGTAACACAGAAGGTGTATTCTAATAGGAGTAGAGAGTAGATTTGACTGAGACAGATGGGAAGTGTTGAAGTAATAAAGATAAGATACGGCGATGGCGAACGCAGAGGTAGAGAGAGACATAAGGAGTGGTGGGGGTCTGCCCTGCCCAGTGCCTGCCTACCACTGGACGCTGCCGACAATGTCTGCCATTTTTCTTATTTTGCTTGTAAGCAAACAGCTCGATCTCCTATGTCACAGGTGTCCTCTCTTTCCTTTTGCTCCCACAAGTGTACTTTCCACTTTATTTTAAGTTTTAAATACTCTTTTCCACTTTTTTTTTAATTCTTTTATGTTCAAAAATTATATATATTTTTTAATTTTCATTGATTTTATTTTTTAATATTAAAAATATAAGAAATATTAACTTTTTAAAATATAATAAAAATTTTCATATTAAATATACTTCAATAAATATTTTCTGAAATTATGTGAAAATCCATGAGAAACAAATAAATAAGGACAAAGCATTACTTAATAAAAATAATGTAATTCATTTTTTAAAAAAAGTTGGCACTAAGATTCGACTGAAACTCAATTAAAATTTTATATTAATCAAATACTTTTATTTTTTTATTTATATAAATATTAAAAAAATTAAAAATTTTAAGTAAATTCATGAGCCTAAGTATTTACAGCTCAAATTCTACTCCATTTATTATTTAAATAATTTTGAACTTGAATTCTTCTCAATGATGACTAAATTGAATTCAAAATATCTAACGAGTTTCACCCAATAGCTTAACTTATTTACATAAAAATTATAACAATGTGTTAGCTTAGATTATTTAAACCAGATTTTGCTCTTTATAAATTAATTTTTGTTGTTTATTGTGTACTTTGTTGATTAACATTTATTTTTTAGAATGTAATTAAAAAAAAGAAAATAAATGTTAATTAACAAACAACACAATAAATAAAATTATTTTATCGGGTAAAAATTACATTTATGGATAATAATAATTGATAGTAAATAAAATAATTTCTCGCTTAATTTGTTTTATTTTAATTATTGTATTTTATAATTTACAATTAAATAATTTATTGGTTTAGAAAACCGACAATACTCCCTTTGTAACGCAATTGGCCTATAATTTGATTTGTTTATGAGTTAGAATTATTTTAGTTAAATTTAATTAGATATGAAATAGGTTTTTGGTGATGCGAATAGATCTAACTTAATTTAAAATATTGTTTGAATAATACAAAATTTTTTTTATATTTTTATTAAAATTTAATTATAAAAATAAATAAATATTAAGTAAAATATTATTTAAATATTTTAAAATTATTTAAATATTAAAATAAACTTTCACCTTGGATTAAACTTGGGTAATTTTTCTATTCGAATTCAACCAGTTTAATAAATGAACAGCTTTATAAATAACTTATGCATACTCTATTATGTATTAAGTTTAAATGTTTCTTTTTTGAATCTTGCTTTTATAACGATAATTCATGATTTCGAAAAGAATATACATATATATATATATGTTATTAATATCACTTTTAAAAATTGGTTATTAAATATATATATAATATATAAACAATAAAAATAAGAAATATTGACATAAAAAAGATTTATATTTTTTAAATAAAAATATTATAATCCCAGTCTAATCGGGTAATTCAATAGTAATTTATTAATATCCTTGTTTTTTATTTATTAATTAATATTAAAAAAATACGTATCTATAAAATACATAATAAAATAAAAAATATTACAAAAACATTAAAAATAAATTTTTATAATAACAAAAGCAAAAGAAAATTTTATATTTCTTTTAATGTTATAGATTTTGTTTTGTAGCATAGTCGTAGATTTTTTTTTTCTAAAATAAAATAAACATAATTCTAAAAAAATAAAAATAAAAAGACCGGATGTGATCCGTTCCATGTCGGGATTTGTCTTAATAAAATACTGAAAAAGTCTCCTCTAGTTAAAAATCTTCCTTTGAATAAAGAAAACTTTTATTTTATTCTTTGTTTAACATGGTTTTAGCACTTTGATTATTGATTCTTCCTTCTTTTTTTTTTTTTTTTTTTTGCAATTTCAAGTGTTAATGATTTATTATTATTATTATTATTATTTGAAATTTAAAAATAAATGAAAAGCCACGTAACGCACCACACGTGATTTTAAATAATTTCTAAGCGGGCAAAATGTTCGATACTTTTTATAATCCGAAATTGAGTAAATGTCTTAAAATGGTATATCTATTCACCAAATAAGAAAGTTTTAAGTAATATAAAAGTTTACCATCCGTATGCGCAAGTTTTAAATATAATTTTTATATTAATGTATGACAGATATAAATATTATAGATTTAATTTTTAAGTTAATAAATTTAGAATTTAACTTGAACTGTTATAATAAATTATATAAAATAATTTCACTTGTAAAACTTTTAAGGTAAAGTATATACGTTTAAAATTACTAAAACTAATTTAGATAAATAATAACTTTCAATCATTATACAACATGTGGCACAAAATTTAGAGGTATTTAAATAGTATCAATTAGATCTGATAATTTCATCTACAATATGATTACACAACATGAGACAACATGGAAGAAATTATTAAATAAGACACTATAAAAGAAAATTAATATGTAAACGTGTTAAAATTTATATAAATATATAATATCTTAAATAAGATTATGATAGGAAAAAGTAACAACAACATGACGACAAATGATACAAAATTGAAAGTTATTTAAATAATATCAATTAGATCTGATAATTTCGAGTATAATATGATTTTATAACGCACGTACAATATAAGAAAAATAATTAAAATATAGCATAAAACATAAATATGTCAAAATTTTTAAAAAAATGACTTATTAACAGCTAAAATTTATATGAGTATTACTTTAAATACGATTATACGTCAACAAATAACACAAACAAAACACAACTCGAATATACAAATTCTTTTTTTAAACAAAAATTATAAAAAAAAAAATTGAGATCATCCTAAAAAGGCAATGCCCTTAATTTTAGGAGAATTGCTTTAATATATAACAATTTATAGATTTATAGATATGATAAAATTATCAAAATATCTACAAATACGAAGAAAAAATTAACTAGAAAAAAATAAAATTATAAAGGATATAGGTAAAGTTATCCTTTAAGATTTAATAAAATTTACAAAACAATAATGATAATTATTTAATTCATAAAAGGGATTAAAACCGTTTAGAAAATATAGGACATAGGTCTCATAATACACGTTAAATCATTTTGCATGATACATAAATTTAGGGGTGAGCATTCGGTCGATTCGGTCAAAAAAAACTTCAAACCGAATTAACCGATTTAACTAAAGGAACCGATCGACATTTTCAACCATAATCGAATTAACCGAACAGACTAAATTTCGGTCGGTTTGGTCGGTTAGTTCGGTTAAATCGGTTTATTGGGTCTTGGGCTAATAGTTGTATATTTAGTTTGGGAATGGGTTTAATTGGGCTATTAATATATATAAATATATAATTATTAAATATTAAATAT
>JBBYHK010486328.1:0-10627 GCA_038382065.1 Adansonia grandidieri | reverse complement strand
CATCAGACAGACAAATATACTTAAAAGCTAAAGTTCATAATTCAAAAATTTCACAAAAATTGAGACCAAGTATCAGAATCATAAAATCCCGTACTTCCATAGTTGCATTTTCTTGTTTACTAAAGCCTCAATAATGTTATGTAAATACGGCACTCCCACCCCCCTTTTTTTTCTGTCCCTTTTTCGATGACTGACGATTCATCTTTACAACCTGAAAAAAAAAAAAAAAAAATCCCAGCTAGCATGCATGCTACTTATGTTTCAAGAGAAACTTATGTTTCAGTTTGGAGGTCTGATTTTCTTGTCCCATATACAAAAAATGTAAAGCACGTGTAACTTAGCTTGGCATGAGCAGGGAGTCAGGCTATTGATACGTCTCTTCTTCAAAATTCTTGTATGAAAGCAACTTGTTTTGGACATTTCAATCTGTTAAGTCCTATTCTCCATACATATATATATATATATATATATATAAAATATCCTTGGGTTTTTTTTGGGTGTTTTCCTCTAATTTGAAATTCAGAGATTTTGAGGTCCCATTGACCGATCATTTTCATCTGTCAGCTTGTAGTTTTGGTCGTAATGCTTTGCTTGCGACCTCAATTCTTCTATATTATAATAGAAAATAGAACTTTATCATATTGATTGCAATTGCATGTATGATAAGTAAAACCTTCCATGTTCCCATTGTTTTTTCCTTTTTTTTTTAAATCATGGAAGTAACATCAAAGAAAACCAACAAAATATAGGTTTTGACCCTTGAAGCAAATAAACAATGAAGATGCATAAATTAGGAATTTCATTCTTCCTGTTTTTATTATTTTTTTAAAATTTTTTAAATGAAGAAAAGCCAATATTGCCCCACCATTCACATTGCAGATAATAAAAATAATAAATCTAAAAATGATTTAGCAGAATGATGCTAAAACAATTTAACAGTTCTTCTTAAAAGTATTACCAATTTAATAGACCATTTGTTGAATTCAAACTTCAATCCAGATTGCATATTCAAGCATTATTATTGGTTGATTCTTCTTCACCAAGTTTTGATCTTAGAAAAAGACTTCCTTGCTTGTAATTCAAAATTCATAACAAATTAACAGTGCAGCTTTCTGGGAAATAAAATTCAGCTATTTACATTACTTGAGTTAAAAACCTCTGAGAATCAAACAAATACAATTGCAGTTTCTGCAAGAAATTGCATTCTATTTCTCCAACTATAACTATTATACATATCTGTGAAGAAAAAGAAGAAATAAAACCAAAGAAGTGCAGTATAAGCTGCCAAAAATTTTTGTATTCCTCAATACATATTTATTATTTAAGATCTGCAAAAGGAAATTGGTTAATCAGTTGTGAAGGGGGTTAGGTCCCCCAGGAACTTTTCGATAAGAAACTTGATAAACTGGTCGACTCTTTCCTTCTCGGGATGCCTCAGGAAACTTTGCAGGGAAATGCCATGTGGAGAACTCTGTCTTGATTGTTTCCTTAGCTTCACTGCTTAGGCTTCTATGGATGTGACGGCAACTCGAGAGGTTGATGGAGGCTAGTATGATCATCAAGAACATGAATGAGAATTTGGGATCCCAAATTTTCATGATTTTAACGATGAGATGAACTGCAAGAAGTTTAGGGAATTGTGTTTGTTCATTTAAAAAGGCAGGTGGAAAGTTTATCAATGTTTGGGATATGTCAGTGGTGAAAATATGGTTAAAAAAAAAAAAAACTAGCAATTAGTTCTGTTGCAATGGCAGAAATACCCTTCATTCTTGGCTAAATCTGCCGTCATGTCTCTAATAACTCCCAACCAAAACTGCTGTAGGAAATTAGTCGTAGTAGTTGGGATTTGTTTCTTCATTTGCATTGATTCATCACGATTGTATCTATAATTAATCTATGATGCAAGTTTTTATAGATAAAGGGTGCTCTTTGGATGGCTTAAATGCTTAAGATTGTGAAAGATGCAAGTGATCCAAAAAGGAAACAAATGACAGGCTAAATTGGTCCTTTTGCGCCCTGGTGGAGTGCTAATTTGAAAAACTGTTTCTGGGCTGTTTTAACCGTTGACTTTACATTAATTCAGATCAATTTGAAATTCTTAATGCCCATTTGGGTTTTGATTTATTTCAAACTCAATTGTCAATAATTGATGGTTCTTTCTTAAGGTGAATCATCGACCGGTAGCAATAGCAAGCAGGCAAGATTGATGTTCCCAATAAGCTATCTTAATCACATGTAATTGCTTCAATGATATTGGTACTATTGCAGTTGGGGTAAGAAAGGCTAGCCATCAAATAATTATAAGATGGACCAAGACAGGGGAGTTTTATGCAGACACTTCCTGTCGGGGGCTCCATTTTTTAAGCATCTGAAATTTGTCCCAATGATGGGTAGTAACAGTTTTGATTAAGCTGAAAAGATGATGAGTGATGAAACTTGAGATGAAAACAAAAAAGTTTGGTTCTAATTAGTTGGTAGGAGATGGAGATCAAAGCTTGTAATTGGAGTATATTTCTTTGTGGAAAATTGTTGTTTTTTGCGACTGAGGGAATATAAAATGATAGAAGAAAGTCATAGGTGACACATCAGCTGACAAGATGTTTATTGCTCAAAGAGGGACAATTTTCCTGGAAAGTAGAAGGAAAAAATATTATGAGATCGCATAATTTTAGGTGATATTTAGGTAGTGATACATAAATGATTGTGATTTTGAAGATTGCTGCTTAATTTTTTTAACGACGTGTTTGAATTTAAATGAAATTATGAATTTTTTCAAGAAAAAACTATTATTTCTTTAATTTAGAAGAATTAGAAGCTAACATAGAATCGAAATACATTACATATCTCAAAGAGAATTAACAATGATACTTACGTATAGCAATCAAGTAGGATTCTCTGTGAAATTCAAACCTTGATGCTCGCCAAAAGTGCCAATGAATGCTTAACGAGGTAAATCAACTCACCTTCACAACATAATGTTATTTTTTTCCCTTCCAAGATGTCTTTGAAATATTATGAAAACCTCACCAACCCATTGGAATTTAACGGTTTCACTGTTAATAGTAATAGCCCAAGAGGTTGAATGAAATTTGATCTGAAATTTTAAGGCATGATCAGATCATTGGATCAAGCAACCTTTTTCAGGCACCATCTACTCAGGCTTTGGTTTTCTTTGGCTCTAAAGCGATGTACCCTTTACCGACTACCCCTGCGGTCTAGTTTGATAACAGTCAGTTGGATGAAACATGCGTTAATGCTTCCATTTTAGGTCATAATGGGGCCTCAAATTAATTATTAGGCATTAAATAGGTGGACCAAAGCATGTCTGATTATGATGGGATCCACACCTGTAAATTCTTTGTGCAAGTCCTCTCTACTCATTGAGTTTGGTAGTTTTTTGGGCTGGGATGTGGGGGGCTTGTTATCAGCCATAAACCCAAAAAAGATATGATAGAGAAATCACCTAAGCTTATGGTCTTTAAATTGTTGTAAGCCTGAGGCATCAGCCTGATCTGACAAACAAAAATGTGCAAAAACAAGCAATTTCTCAAAGTAAACTTTGCCCAACTTCTATCTCACAAAAATAAAAGGTAGGTTTTAGCTCTGTGGAAAGGACCAGTCAGCTGCCCCCTGCCCAACTTGACATTTCCTGGAAGGACATCATTACCTTGTGAATTATTTCTTGTCTATGTGAATTCCAAAGTTATGACATTTATGTTTACAATTTAGCATTTTCATTAAGAGTTAAATAACCAAGTCTGAAAGCATAACGTTAGTCTAAGGTATGAATACCTTCTAAGTTGAATGTAGGTCTTTATAATTAGAGTTGTAATATATTAAAGTCAATAAGTATAAATTATCATCTATATTATATTTTTTAAAAAATTTTATCTATAAAATTAGAACATAAATTATAATAAAATTCTAAAAAATTTATTATAAACATTTGAATAATAAAATATGGTATCAAAGTGTATAAATATATTATTTTAGAAGAAAATGTGATTTTTTTTTAAAAAAATTATATCTGTATTAACTATTTGAATTACATAACATTCGTGACATTTGCAACTATGATACCGCAATCGTGTCTATGATAAAATCTGTGACCACGATTATATACTAGCAAGACCTATGGTATAAATGGGGAAGTAAGATATTTTAAACAAACATTTCAAGCAATGAAGAGAAAAATTAATTAATCTGATTTCAAATGCAATATATGGTGAAAATCAGTAGACTGAATTCTGAAAGTATTTTCGTTTACACAAAACCCTCTAGGTCCCATTAGAGTGAAAATTTACATTCATAAATGCATGAAAGGAAAACAAAAAACAATTTGGGATTTTCTTCTACAAGATCTTCACGTCAAATAAAATGACATTAATTCGTGAGTTGGAAAACAAAGGGATCTCACCTTGAAATTTCTTTAAGTAACTGCAGGCCTTTTTGAAGAGTTGCTCAAAATGAAGCTTGAAACATAGAACTCCTTCCTTTGAAGCTGCTTATATGTAAAAACAAATCATGCCTAAGATATTAGATTGTTAAATCTGATGTATTGAAAGCTTCCTTGATCAAGTTTTTGTTTATCCAATTTCAATTTCACGAAAACAGAAAATTCTTCAATTATTGACTATCATATCAGCAATTTCATGAAAATTTTTACAAATCTTGCAAGGGAAAACAACAAACAAGCAATATAGCTAAAGGATTATAGTCAAATTATGGCATACCACTAGAAGTCCATTGCAACGACTACATTTATAATAAGAAATCCCATCAGCTGATACTACATCAATAAAATAAATAGTCTTATCACAAGCTTTGCATTCCTCGTTTGTCCTGGTGAATGCCAAAAATTTTAGCAGTTGCAGGGAAAAAAGGGTTTCATAAGAAAATAAGAAAATAGTTAAATGAACGACAAAATTAAGTTCTGATTAGATCTGTTCATCGGTCGGGTCATGTAAGGTTTGATCTGAAATATAGACCTCGAATTTAATTCAAGCTGCTCATATTTGTAAATAGAAAGTCTAAATCCGTTTAGGCTTATCCATATTATATTTTTTTTTACTTTATTTTATAAAAAATATTTTTTTAAAATTTAATTTTTATTAATTTAATAATTTTTTTTATTAAATTTATAAATATAAATAATTAAATGTAGTTTTTAAAGTTTATACCATAGTATTATATATATATATATGCATTATTAAGACAAAAATTTTATAATAAATAAAATATAAAATAAATATGTAATGTAATAGTAAAATAGGTCGGGCGGGCTAAGCTCAAGTTTTGAAAGTTGGAGCCAAGGCTTTGCTCATTTTTAATCGGACTTATTTTTTTTGTCCAGACCCATTATTCAGGCCTAATATTTTTATCCAAACCCTTTCAAATATCAGATAGACTTTCAAGTTTAGGCGAATAGTCCGACCTTTAAGTAGGTCTAATTCTAATCTGTAGCACAAGTTAGAAATAAAAAACGAATTCAGAAAATTGTCTTATTTTCCTTTCAACTTTCCTCACCGAATGTTAAAAAGGCAGATTTAAGGGTGAAAAAATGTAATAATTAAACAACGGAAGGATATGAATCAACGATTGTTAAGGATACACAATCAAAGGTCCATCTCGAACTCCTTGGCATGCATGAAATTTCGGGCGCTAAGAATAGGGTCACGTTACATGGATGGACAGAGATGCAAGGCTCTTCGACGAAGTCTTTCAAGGATGACCCAGATGGGAAAAAAAAAAAAAAAAAACTTATACATCCTGATTACAGATGTGTAATCTTCATATTGTGAGGTGGAAATTTTAGGTTTAACAGCTTTTTATGGATGGATTAAGATAGTTACTTGTCTTGAACAAGTTTAGGAAATAATTTGGTCGAATTAGGACCATTAATTGTATGTAAAGGTGCCATGGGCCAAAGTTTTTTCTTTTAATCTTTTATTCGATCAGAATTTGACTCGATTAGTAAATTTTAATTTCATATTAATATTTATATATTTTTATTTTTAATAAAATTTTGTAATTAATTAAAACAATAATTTATACCGAATCAATTCGAATAAAAAAAATTATAATCAAATTCAGTCCACTTCGGGCAGCATAGGCACGCCTACGAAAATTAAGCGAACAATTGTAACTCTCTTAGGGATGACAATTAAATTCCAATAGTCTTTTAAAAGACCAGCTGATGATTTTCTGCAAGAGCAAACATGTTTTCCCTGCTTTGGTGATGATATCAAGTTATGCTAAGGCAAGTTTTAATCTCATAACATTGTGTGGATGGAAGTCTGTATGAGATCTATTATTTATTATTAAATTTTACCATTTAATAATTATATGTGATGAGTAATAAATAATTAATTTTTTTAAATAACGTCAGTAAGTGATATGATTTGAATATAAGTGATATATGTTGATTTGTATTGTTTTATATAATTTTTTTTTAATTTTTTTTTTCTAAAACATGAATTCAAAATTTAAAGACTCCAAGATTTTTTTTTTCTAACCATTGAAACAAAATTAATACCAATAGTATTTGGTAATTGTATTTACACAATTACCAATATTCATGAACGTGCTGCAAATGAATAATTATTTTATTCTTGCATATCATGTGTAGAAGGGGAAAAAAAGAACAGAAGATACCTTTGTAATGAGGAACCTCAAAGACTTGCATGCATCTTTTTGATTGATGAGTTCCATACAAGTAGAACCAAGCTTAAGTCTCAAATTAAGTTATCTTCTGCCAATGTCTAATTCTAATCACACCTTTAATAATCATGTTTCTATATATAGGGACAAAACCCAATATTGACTACATTATACTTCGAGTTTTAGGACTTGTCCGAATGTCACCAAGCCACTAGAGTCAAAAGCTTTTTCGAAAACCATTGTTTTTGCGTCTTGGAAGCCTCAGAACCTGAAAAAAAAAGTCGCTTGTTTGAAACAAAACATGGGACCAACGCCCATGGTATCCCCCTCAAGGCCCAATCGCTTCTCCTATAAATAGATTTCTTATAATTACCTCATTTGCCGTGTGCTAAATATCCATTACACTCTGCATTCAGCCATTCACCAAGCTTATTGGTTTTTTTGGGCAGCAGCACCATTTTTATTCATATTTTGCGGGAATTAATTCAAATGGATGTGTTTATTCCCGAAGAGTATGTTATAAGGAGAAGAATTGAGAAAAAAGCAGCTGCCATTGCCAGGAAGATGCCAAAAATGGTTCCGGCCGAGGCAAGCAAGAAGAAAGAGATGGAGAAAAAGTCCCTGCCACCACCATTTCAACGACTAGACGACAGCAATGGGTTCTTAGTCCATGGTGGTTTTAATGAAAATGTAGTTTTCAGCTGCTTATCAGCCTAAAATTCGATGGCCAAAACAAAACGTATAAAGTAGTTTGTAATGTGTTCAATTGGAATTAATGCCCTTTTTTTGTTGTATTTTACATATCATTAATAAATGTAGATGCCAATCTTGTATTGTTAGTTTTCTTCTGCTTCTTTCCTCTTCGACTGCTTCACAATATGAGCTAAATGTCTACTTAAGAAGAAGCATTTGCAATTACGAAATAAGTAAGATTTCAGTTCGTTTTGTTGGGTTTATAAACTAGAAATTGACTATCAAGTTAAATGATAAAAGAATATAGTGAGATTTATTTTTTATATAAACAGCAGATGCCATGAAAAACCAGACAGAAATCATAGAATCTGTTTTGCATTGATTACTGCATCTTGGCTGGGGTGGTTGACCAGTAGAGTTGGGCTTGTTAGTCGATTTTTGTGAAAATCTATTGGTTCACATGGGTTGAAAAAGAGTGCCATTTGCTTATTATCAGCATCGTCAACGCGGAAAAAGAAGTCACGGTCGGTTTGAAATGGATAGACTTTTTCCCATGGACACGTGCTTCTGTCAGCAGTGGAGTGTAAGCAGATGTTTCGTTCTCATGTTCTGAAATAATTATATTTCCTTTATTATTTCAAAATACTAATGTATATATTTAAAATAATTAAATATGTTTTTAAAAAAATATATTTATGATATCATATAAATATTATAAATATATATAATTTTGTAATTTATGAACTATTTAAAGGATATTTAATAATTTTACACGTAAAGAATAAGCAGCAACCTCAAAAGCACAGTCTAGGATTGCCCTTCGTAAGATGTTACATTAGCACATGCAGCATGACGGGAAGGACAATCGAATACCTTTTATGTTTGATCTAGGTTTAGCAAATGCTACTTTTGATATTGAACCGTAAATGACCCCTACTGATAAACTGGTTGGAGTCATAGGTAAACAAGCTTTGTTTATGAACCGAGTATGCCTTGATGAAACAGATAAATAAGAATCCCAGTGGGGCAATAATATTTGAGTTCTAGTGACAAGGTGTAGGGGGTTTTAATATCCAGCGTTTTTTTCTATTATGAAAAGCCAAGCCATCCATGTGAAGCCAAGCACCGCTTTCCCATTGGCCTCCGGCAACAATACCCTGTGAATCTTGTGGGTTGCCAAGCTGAAGAACCTGCGGAAAATCCGAACCTGGTTTCTCTGCCAGCATAACCACGATGGCTGCTGCTTTAATGATTGGAAATTCTGGAAATTTTGAGAACTCCCTTTATCGGCAGCTAATAACGATGTGGTACAATCATCACCAAAGGCCATCACAATCCGATAGATGGACTTCAGGGGAAAACCTCAACCAATTATCGATAAAGGATTGTTGTTTGATGGATGAAAATTATATGGGAGAAAGAGCCCTGCATGCAAATTTATTTTATTTTCCCGTATCCAATCAGATTCCTTCAATTTATTATACCTTAATAAATTTATTTTATTTTCACGTCTATATATTTATTACTAATTTTGATTAATGCGTATTGAAAATTAACACTTCATTTTCCAGAGAATTCTGACATTAAATTTAGTCGAAGCACCTAAAAACTAACCCCTCATTATCATTCATCGGCATCGGAGAATGATTAGTTCCTTCATTTTTTTTTTTTTTTCCAATTTCCCTACCATTAATTCTTGCAAGGATATATCGACACCATTATCACTCAGTCACAAGGCTACCGGGGCATTAAGTTCTTGGGCTGCTGGAAGGATTATGCTCGTGTTTGCTTTTATACATTTTCTTCTATTTCTTCCCACTGGTGCAGGGGCCCAAATTTAAAGGCCCTAATATCATGGAATGTATGAACTGTGTAGGCTCAAAGTTCCAAGAGCCCCGACTTTCTGATTTTGGACTAACAGATAGAGCCCATACCTAACTCCGGAGGGACTGGTTTTGGAGTATTAACAAACTTCTGGCATTTTCAGATCACATCTTTGGATCGATTCTCAGTCTCTCTCACCTATACTTTAGCCGAGCGGAAACGTACTTCCATCTGATGATGCAAATAGACGAAAACAAATCATGGAAATGTGATACAATTGAAGATCTTTGGGACCCTTCCCCGCCTCTCCCTTGAGTTATGGCCTACAAAAAACGATCACCTTCACGTGAGCACCTTCTATTGTCTCTCATGTGTGCATTTGTGCTCATCATTGTTTCACCCCCCCCCCCGTCTTCAGCTTTTTCTCTCTTTTGCCTCTTTTAATTTTCTTCCACAATTTTCTCCACTTTCACCTTTATTTTTCAGATGTCATCATATGGTAAAGAAAAAAAAAGCTAAAGTGAAATATAAATTTGAAAAAACAACATTAATCAGTATAAAAAAATAAAAAAACTCCACATATCAGCGATCACTTGCCTTAATAGTTAATACATTAGAGTTGGTATGTAAGCCTAGATTCATTTTTAAATACTTCTCTCCTACCTCAATTTATCAAAAAAAAAAAAAAAAAACCATAGATTTAGCTAACGAACTGTTGCCATCAAAAAGGTATTCACGGTCATGGTTTAAAATATGTTATAATTTTTTATTCAAGTTTAGGTCGGGTTCATTTGAAAACTCATATTATTATTTAAAATAACAATAAAAATTTTTTAAAAATATTTCTATATTAATACATAATTAAATTTAATTATTAAAATAATAATTTAAATCATGTTAAACTAATACGAATTATATAAAAAAAACATTATCAAAATCCAACCTAGCATGGTTTAGGTTTGTCGAGCTAGGCAGGCTGCCGGCCATAAATATTGCCATCTCCTTTGTTCAGGAAATAAATCATAAAAGAAAAAGGAGTTTCATAAACTACAATGTTTCACGTGATAAAAGAGGCAGGGCACTTTGCTCTCTTTCGTAAAATCATATGCCCTACAATTCTAACTTCATTTAGAAGATTCATTTTTCGCTTTTTATCCAAAACCAGAGTTGGTATGGAATTTTATGTTTATTTCATCTTTGATTTGATTGATATGTTTTTCTCAACTTCCGTTAGGTTGCAGAGCTTATTGAAACCTTAAAGGTTTTAATGTGAATGTCCCTAACTTTCATGTGAGTTACCAATGATGATGGCTTCAATTATTAGCCCCTAAAAAGTTGATTACCCCCTCCTTCCTCTTATTTCATAGACATTACAACTTAATTATACGTAATTCATGCTAAAGCTAAGTAATGATGAAACCTATTAAGTGGACGAAGGGGCCCTGGCCCT
>JBBYHK010486257.1:0-16821 GCA_038382065.1 Adansonia grandidieri | reverse complement strand
GTGAATCATAAGACCAATATAATAATTTGTAAGTAAAGTTTAGTAGTAACTTTTTCAAATACCTTCATAGATGTCTCATTATAAGCTATTAAGACTTTGATACAACTTAATAACTATCCAAAAATCAAGGATTTTACATATAGATAATTAATTTAAATAAAAGTTCATAAAACATACATGGATGTGGAGCATTATGAAAACTTGAGTTGCCATTGATTGTCTCTTTTTTCACTTCAATTTATTTACATTTCAAATTTAATTAAATATATAAAAGAAAAAATACGTACATGACGCTCCATAACATGCCTTTTACACATATCGTTTTTACTCTTGCCATATCATCCTAAATATTTGTATCTTAACATGCTTATGTTAGGCAGTGGTTTATTAAATGCTAGGCCTTACACATTTAATTGTATCCCCCTTCACCTTCAATCAAATTTCTTGTAAAATTACACCAAAAAAACCTTAAAATTGTTAGTACGGAGGGAATCGAAAAACACGAGAAATTGACGAAGGCTTCAAGGTGTGTAGCAATGCCACTCTCTTTAAGGTTTTATTCGCTCCCACCATTAATTAGGTATGCAAAAGGGTTACCTGCATATAAACCTCAAGAATATAATGAAGTTCTATGATTGACGGAGTTTTTCATGGATGACATCAATCCACTATGCATTAAGCAGTGTGCGACAAAACTACCAAAATTCTATTTGTAGTTTTCTATCTATGTCTTCCAAATGAGAAGGGTTCTATTTATAGGCAAATAAATATCTCTTCATGTAGGCATAACTTTTCCAAATACATGTCCATTTGGATAGTCACACCACTTGATAAATAACCAAGAGGCACCACTCTTTATAATTAAAAGAAATAACTTCTGAAAATATGACCTTTGACATTATTTTGAAAATGTTCCAACATAGTAATCTTGTGTGAATCAATTTTGAGATCTTTGATCATCCTCCAACCTTTGTCTTTATTGAAGGCATTGACAGGAAAAGCAAAAGAGATTGAAAAATAGAGGTGGTAACGGATCTTGCTTCTCTTAGGACTTTAACTACAATTAACATATAATGATCTACATCTAAAAGTGCCGAGAACCAAATCTGCTTTCGACTTTCTTCAATGCTCCAAGGCACTTGGCTACTTCTTTTTTAACCTTCTTCCTCAGGTTGAGGTAAGCAGTTTCAATACTTGAATCACCACGCCTTCTGCATAGAGCAGATTAAAGGTTTTGAATATGTTATTTCATAGTTAACCACACGTCCCTTCCTTTACCACAAGTGTCCAAAAATATGACAGACTCATCTAGTACATCCTCCATAAGTATCCCATTATGATGGTGAAAGAGTGTTCGTTGTGTTTGTGGAGAGCTAATGATTTCCTGGACAAGAGTTTACAACTCTACATGGCCAAATTGCCCAACCTGAATAGTCTTGCTAGAAGAAACAGTTGTTGCGGATAATAAGGATGTTTTGCAGGCTTTTACATGGTTTAGTGCTGCTTTAATTTTAATAGAAGTTGGATGCACCTTGGAGGGTAAGCCAATGGACCTAACAGGATGATGCACATCAGGGAATAGAGGTAACCTGCCATTTACTTTACCAATTCTGAAAGCTATTATGGTGCTTAAATTGCAATGGTTTATTAATCTATTTATCAGAACATAATGAAGGGAACACTCGGCATAATCGAGATAAGGTAGTAACTAAAGCATGTGTCGACGTTCCATATGCCCGACCTTTACAAACTTCAGATGATTTGAAGGGCCAAAGCACGCTCGACTTAAAAATATTTTGATGTTTGACATGAAAGAGTAAAAGACCATCGAACAAATCGCTCATCCGATGAGTCTTCGATGGCCACCACGAAGTGGCCATAAACTTGGAGTCGCCATCGATCATTTTAAGTTAGGCATGAACAGATGCCTATTGAAAATAATACCAGAGATTCGTTGTTTTGGGTTCGGGAGTTGGTACGTGTGGGGAAGGATTAGCAGCCCCACAAAGCCCAAAAATCAGTACCATCTAACTATATCTTACTTGAATCTCGATTTTCTTGGTTCTATTTTTATCATTATTTAAATATAATTCCCTCTAATGCATGAAATTTTGTAAAGATATGAGTCCGGGTTTTTAATGAAAATTTTGTCACCTATGTGCCTCGGAGAAGTGAGAAACATAGGGGTTTTTGATGAAAATGATCTCTGGATAGGTTTTTTTTTTAAAATCAAATATTTCATGTTCGACACTGGAGAGATACTGACACAAGATAACATTTTGTGATTCTAAAAATAATTTTTAAAGCATGAATGCTCGAGGTCACTACAAGAGGAAACGTATAGTAAGATAGGAACGAAAATAAGAAATAAATCCACACAAAAATAAACACACAAAATACCTAAAAAGAGGGATGATCGAAATATATCTCGTAGTTATCTTTGATTATTGATGATAACTAAGACAACAACATTGAGACTTAATCAGATTCGGTAGAAATTTGAGCAGAAAAAAGTTTCGATGACTTGAGAGGGAGAAAAACTTGGATTTTAGAAGGAATATGAAGAGCAGGGTTGGAGTATCCTCTCAGAAGAGTGGGGTTAGAGTATCCTTAAAAATGAAAGTTTGATATTAGATTTGAGGTAAACGTGGGGTTGGAGTATCCTCTCGGAGTAATGAGGTTAGAGTATCCCTGAAAATAAAAATTTGATGTCATTTTCAGGTAAAAACGGGGTTGGAGTATCCCCTCGGAGTAGTGGGGTTGGAGTATCTCGAAAAAAAAAATGTAATGTCATTTGGAGGTAAAAGTAGGGTTGGAGTATCCCCTTGGAGAAGTGGCATTATAGTACCCCCGAAAATGAAAATTTGATGTCATTTGGAGGTAAAAGCGGGGTTAAAGTACCCCCCGAAAATTAAAATCTTTGACGTTAAAAGAAATGGGTTGTATTTTTGAAAATAAGAATCTTTAAAAATCGGGAGCCGAAGGTTTGGCTAAAATGGTCCTCTTTTGTTTAGCCTTGGTTCGAGTCTAAAGGGTTTAGGTCATGGGATTGAGCCGAGTAGATCATAAGGCGTTCGAACGCCTTAATAAAAGTGTTTCCGAACTTAGGTTAGACACAGAGGACAATGTTGTGTTGTTTCTCTTTCTAAATTTATTTCGACCTTATCCAAAGGTCCCGAGGGGGTAAATGAGGTACCATTGGAAAGATAACTCGATGAGGATTAATATAAAATTATTCTAAAAATCCTAGAAAATCAACATCTAGGTGGAATTAATTTTTGAATTTCAACTTGACTCAACACTAGTAGCATGTACAGGGTAAAGGTATGATGGAATTTGAAAAATCATTTCAGATTCATACGAAATTTTTAGCGAATAATACCTTTTCGAAAAGGGAATTTCATGAACTCTATGGGAAAAATATTCAATGGATTCAAAAATGTTTTTTGTTGGGCCGAAACAGCCTAAACAGTAAATTGCTCGCTGGATCTAGGGGTTCCAGACAGCACAGATTCAAAAAATCGTAACTATTTCAACCAAGATGATCTGAAGGTAAATGAGATATCGTTGGAAAGGTAATAAGAAACCCTTCAAGGGAAAAATACCAATACATTCCGGATAAATCAATTTTGATTTTTAAATAATTTTTCAAAACAAACCGCTGTGCTACTAGAACTAAACAAGGGAGGTGTTTGGTATTTTTGGTTTTTCACTGGGTTAAGCTTGGGTCATGGATGTTCGAACATCTGTAACCAAGATGAGGGGTTGACATAGGCGTCACAAGTTCATTCAACAGTCCCAGAGTAGTTTGGGATGACATGTTAAGATGCATGGTTTACATGAGATATAGATGTGAATGTGGAAGGAACATGGCAAGGTCACATGGATAAAGGCTGTTATGGTGATGAAATGCAAAAGAGCATGCTTAGTTAACCAAACATCATGAAGGCACCAAGAAAAACATCAAGATCTTAAACTACCGCAACCAAAGTCACAAAAAATGCACAATAGTCCTAAGGTGGCCATAAAACCATAAAAAGGGTTTATGAAGATGAAATGTATGCTCAAAATAGAAAATATAAAGATCAAGGTAGAGGGTATACACAAAAAACTTGAACTTCCCTTTTTTCTCGAAATAGTGGTTGTAGGCTCAATTTCTTCCTTCTCCTTGCTATTATTTAGCAACAAAAGGATGAAATGAAGTAGCTTTTTGGTGATATGGTTGATGGTGAGGCTTTTTAAGAACCAAAATGTGTGTAAAGTTGGGTTTTTGAAGGTTTTCCAGTGGTTGTTTAGGGTAGCTACAGTAATGAAGTATGGAGGTCAATGAAACAATGTTTTTGCAAGTGTTTTTTAGGCTAAAAATGGCTGGAGAATTTTTAGGAATGGCTCAGCGATTTTTTTTGGTGAGAGGCTTTTTTTTTTGCAACTGAGAGAGTTTTTTTTTTGATAGCTGGGGGGCTTTTTTTTTTTTTTTCTCTGAGGTAGCTTCCTCTGAGATAACTTGTTCTCTTGGTTCAGCCCCTCTTTTTTAGAAGACAATGCAAAGGGCATCATTAATTTTTCTTTTGAAGAAGGGCATATCTTCAGCTGCCATGTTGAGTTGACTTCCTTCTTATTGGTTCCGCCATGCTGATCAAGGGTACAGAAAGGCTGTGAAAGCCTGTAGGCTAGAGATATGCCTGCCACCCTCTTACACCCATATATTTTAAAAGTGATTGGACTCCAAAAATTTGTTAGAATCCGTTAATGAACCCATAGTTAAGGTTTGCAATGTTATATGATAGTTCTTTGGTGTAAAAACATGTTTAAATTGGATTTTGAATGTGTAATACGAAAGCTAAAAGATGGCTCGAAGTAGCAAAAATAGCCTGTATGTATCGATACATATCACTCTGTATCTATCCTCAAGGCAAATTTTATGCATGAATATCGATAAAGGGATACTTGTATCGATACTAAGCTCATAAATTATTTTCAGTCTCGAGACTTTGAGACCTGTATCCATACTCCATGGAATTGTATTGATACTCATGCTTGTGTATCGATACATTTCACCAAAAATTGCAATTTTAGCTACTGCTAAGACTTGTATCGATACAATCATGCTAGGTATCGATACCACACCTTAGGTATCAATACCAAACCCTCATGTATTGATACGACACATAGAAATTCAAAATTTTAGTAACGTGAAAGTCTCGTGACAATGTTTAAGCACCCATATAACCCGTATATACCTTAGGTTCCTCGAGTTGTCTTATCTTGGTCACATAAAGAGGAAAATTACCCCATTTTTGAATTTTTCTTTAAAGCGGTCCATAGGCATTTTAGGCCTTTCCCAAAAAACTTTGTCACCGGGGGTAATCGTCCTCTAGCTTTATTTCTATTTTTTTTTTGTCACCTTTTACCTAACTCCTAAGATACCAAAAATCGGTCTGAACTACATGCTGCAGCTGCATGCCTCTTTGCCTCCTCAAATCACCAATGGTACCAAGGTCTCAACAAGAATTCATTCCAATTCTTTTAATAATAACAATTAGTCATATTTATATATGTGCACAATCATTTGAATCCCGATGCAAGTTAATGTTATCAATTCATGTCTTTCTTCAAAGAACCAATAACAAGAATAGACAAAAAAATTGCGGGTGAACTAAAGATGTTGCAGCATTAAAAATCGCCCTAGTCACTTGAATCTAGCCTAAGATTAGCGACGGAATCTATAGGTAATGGTGGCGACCTTGCAGATGGTGTTCTCGGGAGACAAGTAAAGAAAGATTTCATAATTATCTCGGGCATTGAGGGTTTAAGCTAATAAAGACAACATTTTACTTAAAATTAGGTAAGGTGGCAGGCATGCAGCTTGTCGGAAGAATGTAAACCTGCCATTCAAAATTTATTCTCCTTGTCTCCTTTAGTTTCTGCATGTAACCTGCTCGTAAGCATTGAGAATAATGTTCCACAAATGAAAATTAAAGGCCTTGGAAAATATGTTGCTCTGAAAAATTGATGAAGCTGCAAGAATGAAACATTTGGGGTTTCTTTTCTTTTTGTTTTTAGCTTAAGGATATGATGATGATTGGGTGTTCATTTTGCAATTTGCAAGTAAATTGTTATTTATTCGTTCTATATATTATATTTAACGCGAAACAAAACGTCCAAAAATTCGCACTTCTCGGTAACCAACCGTGGCTTTATTTATGGATTTCTTTAATTAAAACCAAGTCGAGAAATGAGAAGCAGGAGCCAGCCATTATTCGTTAGCCTGTCAGCAAGGCCATCCTTTAGATTTCGACACGACTCTTGCAAAATCTGGCTCTTCAACATGGATTAATCCTTAAAAAAAAAAAAAAAGAAAGAGAAAAAACATGCAAATCCCATGCATGAACAAAGTGGTGTACGATGGTGTCTTCAAGGTGAGAGGATATTAAGGACACTCTATTTCTGATTACGCATCGAAATCTAAACCTAAGACCATTGATGCTGCTAGCACTAGCAGACAGGGTCTCTACTCTCCTTACTTGTCCATGAAGTGTCCCTTGGCTGCAACTACTGCTATCAAATTTTGAAATCAAAGACCAACCTCCAGGCTCCAACCTTTGTTTTCATTACAGGCAATGGCATTAAAATTGAAAAATGGTTATTTATAAATAGAAAATGTTTAACTTCTTTTGAAATTAAACACAAACCATTATATAAATATATATTTACCACCATTACAGAAATTAGATTATAACTGCATTACAATCAATAACTTTTTATTTTATCTAAATTATAAATGATTACATTTAAAAAAAAAAATTAAAATACATCTAATATTGTGCGGCTTAAAATCTAAATGGTTGGGTTAAACTAGCAAGTCATGCAAATCTAGTACGTAAATCTTTTTAAACTCCCCCTGCTTGGAATTTTCAGCATTTCCCGAAGAATAGTTTGCAATAAAACCGACCCAACATAAAGCCATAGCAAACATAAAAGAGAACACAAACATGAGACACGACCCCCCCCCCCCCAAAAAAAAAAACCGCCCTTATTGAGGATGCTTGAATCAAGCATGCCTTGCCTGGAAATGCTTCATGAAAGCAACTAACTTCTCTATTCCAGCCAAAGGCATAGCATTATAAATGGAAGCTTGAATGCCTCCCACCGACCTATGTCCCTTGAGCTCTATTATCTTCTCTTTAGCATCTTCCTTCAAAAATTCAGCTTCCAAATCTGACTTCTCCAATGTAAATGGCACATTCATCAGCGACCTTACAGATTTCTCATCAGGGAACCTGTAGAATCCCTTACTTTCATCAATGGCATTGTACAATATACTCGCTTTCTTTCCATTCTTCTTCTCAATCTCCTCTAGTCCGTCCTGCTTCGGAAGATCTTCAAACAGCAACCCACACATGTAAATTCCAAAACAAGGTGGTTTATTTTACAAAGAGTTGTTATCAACATGAATCTTGCAATCAAGCATCACGTGGGTAACATGTTGTGCATTTCCTATAAGATTCTTCCTGACGAGGACGATGCAAAACCCTGATTCCCCCACATTCTTCTGTGCTCCAGCATAAATCAACCCAAACTTCGTTACATCAACAGGTTTGGAACACAAATTGGAAGACATGTCAGCTACAAGAACCCCATTTGGATTGCTGGGCACTGGATAGCCCCTGAACTCAACCCCATAAATAGTCTTAGTAGCGCATATATGCAAATACTTGGCATTTGGACCTTGCTCTAAACCATTAAATGAGAGGACCTTGACGTATTTCTCCCAGACCGATTGACTTTTGGCTTGCAATATTCCTAGGCTTCCTTGAAAGCCTTACCTCCCCATACCCCACTAACCAGATAATCAATGGTGTAATCGGGTCGACAGAGATCTAAAGGGGCAGCAGCGTACTGTATGGTGGCCAACCTTGGAGAAATAAGACAGCGTAATCTTCAGGGATGTTTATAAGGGCACGGAGATCGTCCTCCGCTTTTTCGATCAAAGAATGGAAATCTTTGCCACGGTGGCTCATTTCCATAGCGCTTATGCTAGATCTGTACCAGTTGTAAAGGTCGGATTGGACCTTAAGGAGGACGTTCTCGGTAAGATAGCGGGTCCAACAACGAAGTTAAAGACTGTTATGCGCTAGAATCTTAATCTGTTAATTCTATTATTTTCGTTTATTTTGTGTTATTTTCCGTTACGTAGTAGTTGGGCAAGCCTTGTTCATGGCAGTTTCTTTAGCCCAAAATGGCATAATTGGAATTGAAAATATTGTACACCTGTACTAAGAGGATATAGGAGCTGTAGACATTGGTTCTGACAGATACGAATTCAAAAGGAATTTTCTCTCTCCCATAATAGAATTCTTTCCTCTCTTTCTTTTTTCCTCTCTCGAATATTCTTTTCGTTCTCCTACATTCTTCTTTTTTGCTCTACTCTATTTTGTTCTTGGCTCACTCAAATTGCAGGAGTTATTTCTGGTACATAATAAAGGTATCGAAGCTTGGTTTTTTGGAGGATACGGCAGACAAGGAAGATGCAAAAAGATATCATTCAACTTCAGGAGGATTTGCAGAACATATATCTTAAAATAGATGAAAAGATTAAATGATTCTAGCCTGAGCTTAAGCAAGAGTTTAAGAAGTTCTTTAAACTCTTAGCCACAAGAGATGACACTAGTGGCAAGAAGGCGGTAGAGAGCTCAGGGTTTGATGATAGTTCACCATCAGAACAACCAAGGTAGTTAAGACCTTATTACTCTGATGCTTATTGCTAGTTTAAGTGGAATGCCCTAAATTTAATGGGGATAACTTTAAGGCTGGTTTATGGAGCTAGAATGAGATATTGAAGCTAAAAAAGTTTCTAATGATTCTAAAATTAGAGTTGCTATGTTAAGCCTAGAAGGTAAGGCCCTTTAATGGCACCAATATTACACTAGAATTCAAGGGCAATTTGATAGGTTGAACTGGACAACTTATGTTGAGGAAATGAGGGATAGGTTTGTGGCAGGAGAGTATGAGGACCCCATGGCTAGGTTGGTGGGGTTGAAACAGATAGGCTTTGTAGAACAATACCGTGAAGAGTTCTTGGGAATACTCAACTTACTACAGCTCTCAGATGAATATGCCTTGAATGTATTTGTCAATAACTTGAAACCAGACATTACCAAACCCTTAAACTCCTTAAGCCAACCAGGCTTTACACCTAGCAAAACAAGTCAAATCCATCATCCATTCTACCCTAAAGAAAACACAACCCGTATCCACATCTTAGAAGCCTACTTCAAGCTCTGGCTACACAAACACACTGAGTTCCACTCCTAAACCTACGAACTTACCCCTTTTACTGCCTACTCCTAAGATTCCACCTAATCCTAACCTTTCTACATATAACCAAAAATAACCTTCTACAAACACTAAACTAAAATCATAGCAACCAGACTAGATTCTGTAAGAGCAGTGCCAAGAGACTTACCTACGCAGAAATGGATCAGAAAAAGGGAAAAGGTTTATTTTACTGGTGTAGGGCCAAATACGCCCTTGACCATAAATACGTAAAGTCTCAGTTGCATCAATTGTTACTGGAAGGAAAAAGGGGCGACGAATAACTTGAGGAATTTTCCGATTGCATAGACAATCTTGAAATACTATCACTAGAAAAGGAGGAAAACACCTGTATGCCCACACTTTATGCTAGCTCAGCCCTAGTGGATTCCAGACTATCAGGGTCACAGGTATTATTCATAAGCAACCAATGATCATATTGGTGGACTTGGTGAGTAACATAAGTTTCTGGATTTCAATATGGTAAAAAAGTCGGGGCTTAAGTTCATACAAAGTCAACAGAGGCAGATTAAAGTGGCTAATGGTGAGAAGCTGGTCACCTTGGGAACTTGTCAAGGAGTCTAGTGGTTAGTTCTAGGGATGGAGTTCATTATTGACTTTATGATTTTACCTTTAAACTGGTTTGATATTGTCTTTGGGGTATAATGGTTAACCACTCTTGGGCCAATTCTTCTGGATTTTTCTGCCATGACCATGTAGATGCGATGCAACAATGAATGGTGCACACTACAAGGATAAAAACGGCGAAAAGTGAGATTACTGAAGGAAAAGGAATCAACCAAGGTTCTTCAATCACTCATGAATGGTAAGTTTCCTCGACCTTGTGCATTGTTGTGGGTAGAGGTTCACTACATGATCCTAAACACTAGCTAGCAAGTTACTAAAGCTAATAATACTAGATTTCATTAACTGGAGCTACTGTTGTCGACCTTCTAAGAATTATATGAGTTACTTAAGTTTTGCCTCCTTGCAGGGTCAAGGATCATAGGATTCCTCCTAAGGATGAAGGGAAACAGTCTAAGTTAAACCCTATAGGCATGCTGCTATACACAAAGAGAAAAGTGAAAAATGATGGCAAAAAAGTTAGAATCAGGTATCATCAGGAAGAGTAGGAGTGCCTTTGCTTCTTCTATTGTGCTAGTTACAAAGAAAGATGGATATTGGAGACTCTGCATTGATTATAAGAAGCTGAACCAATTAACCATTAAAGGTAGATTTTTAATTCCCTGTGTAAAGCAGTTATTATTTGAGTTAGTAGGTGCTAATTATTTCTCTAAGTTGGATTTGAGGTCTGGCTACTTTCAGATCTGGATGCATGAAGAGGATGTGCACAAAGCTGCTTTTAGAACCCATGAAGACCATTATTAGTTTCTGGTCATGCCCTTTGGCTTGATCAATGCCCTTTTAACCCTCCAATGCTTGATGAATAGCATCTGTAAACTATATTTGAGGAAATTTGTCTTATTTTTTCTTGGTGATAATTTGTTTTACTCCATTGATTAGGAATCTCACTTGAGACACTTACAAATTATTTTTGAAGTTTTCAAAAGCGATCAATTGTTCCTTAAGAAGTCTAAATATAAGCTTGGAGCCATGGAGATGGAATATTTAGGACATGTTATTATAGGTGAAGGGTACCTATGGACAATAAAAATATAGATAGTGTGTTAGCATGGCCTGAACCTAAAACTGTGAAAGATTTAAAGGGATTCCTAGTCTTTACTCAGTACTATCAAAGGTTCATAAAAAAGTATGGGTTAATAGTTTGGCCATTGATAGAATTATTGAAAAAGGACGATTTTCACTGGAATGCAATAGCCGATGATGCTTTTGATCGACCCAAGTCAGTCATAACTTCAACACTAGTTTTTGCATTGCCTGATTTTTCTAAGGAATTTATGGTAGAGACGAACGCATCTGGGTTGGATGTAGGTGTTGTGTTTACGCTATAAGGAACACTAATGGCCTATTTCAGTAAATCATTGACTTTTAAACACCAAGCCTTATCAGTGTATGACAAAGAAATGCTAGCATTGAACATGCATGTTAAAAGGTGGAATGCTTATTTACTTGGCAGACACTTCAGTATCAAAACCAATCATGAAAGTCTAAAGTTTTTCCTAAGTCAGCAAATTTCAACCCCATGGCTAAGATAATGGGGTCTGACTATGAGGCGAGTTACAGACAAGTGACACTCAATGTGGTGGCAGATGTGTTATCTAGGAGACCGGTGGATCAATAAGCTACATTGTTAGCTGTCTCTACGATCTCAATTGATATTATAGACAGAACTTAGCACTCATGGACTCATGATGCTTAGTTACATAAAGTAATTTTAGAACTGTAGGGAAATAGTGTTAGCAACTTTATATGTTATTAGGTTGGCAACTGAATAAAAAGAAGGGGTAGATTGGCTGTGAGTAGTGATCCTAAGGTGAAACAAGGACTGATTAGCTACTGTTATGGTAGTACTATAGGGGCACGTTCTAGAATGCAAGCAACCTTGAACAGAATCTTTAGTTCCCTATGCTGAAAGCGAATGAAAAGAGAGGTTAAAAGGTTTATAAGGGAATGTATTGTCTGCAAACAGCATAAATGTGACAATTTAGCCTCTGTGGGTTTTTTTACAGCCATTACCAATTCAAATCGAATATGGGTAGATATTTCCAAGGACTAAAGGTTTTCCCAAATTAGGAGGCAAAGATACTATAATGGTGGCACTAGATCAGCTGGGTAAGTATGGTCATTTTATAGCACTTACTCATTCACTGCTTTAACAGTGGCCTAAGCATTCCTAGATCAGATCTTCAAACTCTCTGGCATGCCTAATAGTATTATTTTAGACTAGGACAAAATCTTCATTAGTTAATTCTAGCAAGAGCTTTTTAAAAGGCAAGGAACATCCTTGAACCTCTCAACTACAAACCATCCTAAATTGGATAGCCAAACTGAGGTGGTAAAGCGATGCCTAGAGTCGTATTTGAGGTGTATGTGCAGTGAAAGATCTAAGCACTAGAGTCAGTGGTTGGCTTTGGTTGAGTAGTGGTAAAATACCACCTACCACACTGGTATCCATACCACCCCCTATGAAGTTATGTATGGATAGCTAGTTCCATTCATTTACCCTATTTAGATGGAGACTCCCAAGTTAATTCTGTTGATCGGAGCCTAGAGGCAAGAGAGACAACTGTAAAGATGCGGAGGTTTTACTTGCAATGAGCCAAAGACAGGATGAAGGCTTTTGTAGACAAGAGATGTACCGAGAGTTTAAGAAAGGGGAATGGCCTTATGTGAAGTTGCAACTTTTAGAGGTAATATTCACATGCTACCTGGAGAAACTATAAGCTAGTCCCTAAATATTTAGGACCATTTTTTAATTGAAGACAAAGTCAGAAAGGTGGCGTACAAGCTACAATTACCACCAAGAGCAAAATTTAACCTCATTTTTCATGTGTCTCAGTTGAAATGACACGTAGGCAAGGTTCCCACCCAATCAGATTTACCTACGGTTAGAAAAGATGACACTATGCTTAAGGAACCTTAAAATATCGTTGACAAAATAATGGTGAAAAAAGACAACAGGGCTGCCACAGAAGTGCTTGTGGAATAGACAAATTCCTTTCTAGAAAATGCTACTTGGGAGGTCTGGTATGATCTGCAATGTAGGTATCCCTCTTTCAATCCTTAAGGACAAAGATTGATTTTAAGAAGAATGTATTGTTATGGGCCAGAAATCTTAATTTGTTAATTTTGTTATTTTCATTTATTTATGTTATTTTTAATTATGTATTAATTAGGCCAGCCTTCTTCATGGCCCAGGAAAGTAATAATCGTTTCTTTAGGCCATAGTGGCATAATATGAATTAAGAATTGTTAGTACCAAGAGGATATAGGAGTTATAGACATTGGTTTTGATAGATATGAATTTATGAAGAATTTTTTCTCTCATAATCGAATTTTGTCATCTCTCTCTCTCCTTTCTTTCTTTTTTCACTCGAACATTCTTTCCTTCTCTTACATTCTTCTTCTTTGCTCTATTCTACTATTTTTAGCCACTCAAATTGCAGGAGTTATTTCCGGTACACAGTAAAGACCTGATCTTGAGGATGGGGTTAAAGGGAAAAGTGATCTTGGATTGAGGTGGCAGCTGAATATAAGATGTAGAATGGTCTGGTAGAGGTTTGATAGTTGAAAGAGAAGGTGCTGGAGTTAGGTTTGAGAAAGGCATGATTGGGAGGGATCTTTTCGAAGAGAAGAGAATGAGGGGTGTTGGTGTTTTATAAAGAAGCAATGGTTCCATATTAAATGAGTCCACTAAATGAGTCCATACTAAAAAATTTAAAATGAAGTAGTAAATTACTAGCCCACTAAATGAGTTTAATAATAATAATAATTTGAGTTGAAATACTTTACTCAATTGTTGAACTAGAATAACATAATATAAATTGCTCATTTTTTACTTTTTCTATTCAGTATGAGATAAGATTTTTTCCACCATGCAAACTACCAATAGGCAAGCAAAAGAGTAGCTATTGCAGCTTTTGTGAGAGTTAAAGGCAGGATTTTCTTCAATCGGCCTCGCTTGCATAAACCTCGGTGTTGGTATCGAATTCTGGGTGCTCTAGCAAATACAACTACAAATTTGTTCAACACTTTTAATCTTGCTGAATCATAGTTATTCTTTCATAACAATTTTTGAGTACATTCAGTTAATTTTTTTAATACCGGATTTATTGTTATTCAGCTATGTTTCTTATCAACATAAACTACAAGCAGCATTTTCTTTTTCTTTCTTATTTAGTTTTATTTATTTTATAAATGTTATTTCACCCTGTGCCTTGTTCAATGGTTGCAGCGAGAATTTCGCTTACCTCGTCTACCATCCACGACTCATGTTTCATTGAAATTATGATTTGAAATTGATCATGGCAAGAAAATAACTATTTAATGTATTCGACGGTAATCAGTGAATGTTCAAGGGATATTATTGGCTAATTGTACCTGCTGAAACTGTATGAAACGCAAAGAAGAAAAAAAACGATAATAATATTATAATCTAATAATAAGAATAAGTGCTTTAGCCAAAAAAAAAAATGGAGGAAGAGCCATGGAAGTTGAACTTCCCATATAAGTTGGGATCGAGACCTTGAACTACAGATATTCCATTAGTAATGGCCAAGCCTTTCAATCAAGAAGATTTAGCTGCAAACGGTGGCCAGTAGAGGTGAAACTCGATTTTGTAGGTTACTGTAAGGCCTGTGAGGTTTACTGGAGATGACCTAACGTAGCCTTGCACAAACAAGAAGTCACCTGTACCTCCTACCACTGGATGATCAGAGGGCTTAACATTATGTGTGCCTCCCACGATGGAAATGGATCCCATTTGCTGCTTCAAACGTAGAGTGATCTTAGCAACTGAAATGCTCCGGAGCCCATCAAAACCTGAGGTGATAGAATTTCCTTCCGCTATGCCTACAACTTTCGAAGATGGGTTGGCCGTAGCAGTCATGGGATCTTGGAAAACAAATATGGTACCGAAAGGAGTGGTGGTTTGGCTGATGCCTGGCCCAGCCACACCATTTACTACTATATACCCGGTTTTATTTATGGTTTCATGTTGATAAAGAGCGAAGTGAAGCGACTTGATTGCATGATGATGATGATGGTGGGGGTCAGCGGAGATGGCCTTTAAAGGGATAGCAATGAATAGAAGAGCAAGAACATAGTTGTGAGCCATGGCACTAGGGTGAGTAGCCCGCTGGAATATGTGAAAATAATTCAACAATAACACCCTTTATAGAACGACCTTGTAAAGAGAGAGAAGAGAACGCACAAATTGGGGAGAGAGAGAGAGAGAGCTCACGTCGTTGGACTAGTAGTCTAAGAACAGACTGCGTCAACAAAGATGACGACTGTTGCCATGCCCATCCAATCCATAACCATAGATTTCCTCTTCACATTAATCAAGGTTTTAAACACAGCTGTCAAGGAAAGGCAGGTAGGTTGCTTGAGAGTTGAGACAAAGACCAAGACTAAATAAACTAATTTTAATGTCAGTCAGGTCATGCAGACGCCGCGTTGGAAAATTAAAGGAGAATTTTAGGTAAACCTTCACTTTCACAGCCCATTACCCAATAATGTCAGAGTATTAGTATTGGAGCACGATGGAGCAAATCGCAGTCAAAAGCGACCCAATACTTCCTTCACTGGTTTATCTATTTTTAAGTTCATTTCTAGAATTGGGTGGACAACATATTATTCTAGGAAAACGGTCATTTCAACAAATAAAACTAAAGCAGGAAGTCTGACTCTGAAATCAAAACTTCCTGTAATATAAATGATGCAAGTAAAGGAGCGGTGGACTGGACTGCTTGTGCGTTAAGGCCAATGCCGCTACGGCCTGGTCATTGGCAAATTCGGTTCCTTCATCTGCATCACAACTTCCAATTGAAATGCATAAATTCATACTATATTTTTTCGTATAATTGAAGGCCTGATCATTTCAACATATGAAAAAAATACAATATAAATTTGTACGAAAAAAAATATAGTATGGTTAAGGACTAGACTAGGGTTTAGGGTTCATACTATATAAAGTTTAGGATTTAGATTTTGAGATTTAGAGTTGAGGTAGAGGGTTGGGGTTTAAGATTTAAGGTTTAAGGTTCAAGGCTCGAGATATAGAGTTTAGGGTTTGAGCTTAAAAGTTTAAGACTTAAGGTTTAAGGTTTAGAATTTAAGATTCTGGAATTTAAGGTTCAAGTATTAAAGTTTAGGATTTAAGATTAGAGATTTAAGGTTTAGAGTTTAGGGCTTGAGTTTAGGATTTAAGGTTTAATGTTTAGGGTTTAAAGTTTAATGTTTGAGGTTTAGCATTTAGGGTTAAGGTTTAGGGTTTAAGATTTAAGG
Source organism: Adansonia grandidieri (assembly GCA_038382065.1). Classification (NCBI taxonomy): domain Eukaryota; kingdom Viridiplantae; phylum Streptophyta; class Magnoliopsida; order Malvales; family Malvaceae; genus Adansonia; species Adansonia grandidieri. The sequence goes on along the minus strand of JBBYHK010486257.1, from coordinate 576 downwards.
TTAGGGGTTTAGAGTTTAAGGTTTGAGGTTAAGGTTTGAGGTTGGTGTTTAGGGTTTAAGATTTAAGGTTTAGGGTTTAGGGTTGGAGGTTTAAGGTTTAAGGTTTAGGGTTAGGGTTTAAGGGTTACGGTTTAGGGTTGGGGTTTAGGGTTTAACGTTGGGGTTAGGGTTTGGGGTTTGGGGTTTAGGATTTAGGATTTAGGGTTGGGGGTTTAGGGTTTAAGGTTTAGGGGTTAGGGTTTAGGGTTTGAGGTTTGAGGTTTAGGGTTTAAGGTTTAAGGTTTAGGGTTTAGGGTTTAGTGTTTAGGGTTTAAGGTTTAGGGTTCAGGGTTTAGGGTTTTAGGTTTAGGGTTTAGGGTTGGGGTTTAGGGTTTAGGGTTTTAGGGTTTAGGGTTTTAAGGTTTAGGGTTTAAGGTTTGGGGTTTGGGGTTTAGGGTTGGGGTTTAGGGTTTAGGGTTTAGGGTTGGGGTTTGGGGTTGGGGTTTGGGGTTTGGGGTTTAGGGTTTAGGGTTGGGGTTTGGGGTTTAGGGTTTAGGGTTTAGGGTTTAGGGGTTAGGGTTTTAGGGTTTAGGGTTT
>JBBYHK010486235.1:0-16827 GCA_038382065.1 Adansonia grandidieri | reverse complement strand
TATTATTATATAATAATATATGTAAAAACTAAAATAAAACAATAGGCAACCGGCCTTATGGGTAGCGCTCCTTAAGGAGCGCTCCCCAAAAGTCCCCGATCAGAGTTTGATCGGAAATATCATGATTAACGGATCTAAATAATCTAAAGGTTGATATAATTACTGCTTTAATCATCATGTCACTTTTTTTATCGTTTGAGTTCAGCATTCCTACAAAGTGTTTTTTTTTCAAAATTTAAGAATTTATTAGTAACAAATTTTATTTTTAATTTTAATTAAAATATATGTTATGTTATTAATTTTATTTGTGAAATTTAAATATTCTGTTAACGACTTACAAGATTTTTTTTCTTAAGAGTACGTGGTTAATGTTTATATATTTCATATAATTTTTCTTTTTGTTTTTGCTTTTTTTGTTCCCAATCTTGATCTTCTGCATGAATGACCATTTTTTAAATTAAATATATGATACCACCCAAATCCATGTTACGACATTGGAGAAATGATGGGAAGATATGTGAATAAAAAGAAAGTAATTGAACAAAAATCATAATGAAAGTAGCTAAAGTTAAAATGGAAAAAAAATTATGAAATATTCATATCATAACTAAAAATCTTTTAATATTTTAATTATGATTATAAAATCATAATCTATGTGATTTGATTTTGTATAATCACTATGAATCTAGCTTAATGTTTATATGAAGGCCACAACATTTTCATTGTAAATACAATGAATTGAATAAGAAAAATAACATTTTCTATATTTTATGCCATATTTTCTCTCTTTTATAATTATGTTTATTGTTGATTTACTTGCAAGCCACCGTACTACCCAATTTCACAAATTTCATGACGCAGCACGACACTATAAAGGAAAGAAAATTAGCAAATTAATTGTGTTTTATTTTTATTCAATTGATTTATATATTCATGAAGATACTAACAATTTATTTTGATAAGTAGCATATACTACTTTAAAAAATAATAAAAGCAATAGTAATTTGATATTTACTCAACTATGAACAGGCTTTAAGTCGTCAAAATAATTGTTTATTTAGCTTGAAGCTATTCAAAAAATATATTTTGGTGAAAAGGCACCACTAGAGCTCAAAAATGCCAAAATGGGTTGAAAAAACATAAATTTGTAATATTATAAAGGCTGAAAAAGCTAGAAGAGTTTGTGGTAGCCGTCGAATTTTTAGGAGACCTGACCTGTGCCATCCAGGTTGAAACTTTCCAACCTCCTATGCTAAATGACTAACAATCGGATACTACATGACTAATAATTAGACACTGCACGATCGATAATCAAACTAATCCCAAAGACCTTCCTTGTCCATCACTAGTCTCTTTTTCCTCACCGGTGCCATAAGCCATCGAAAAAGCTTCAAACCCTATATGCCTCTCAAATCGAAAATAACAAACTTGGATTCTTGACGTTAGCGAGACAAGCTATGGTAAACATAGCCTGAAGCCATCCAACACCAATCCCCATAAAGCTTCCCTACCCTCAAAAGTCACTAGTTTTAGCTAAAACATCGAAACCCAAAAAGCTTAAATCTTGGTTTCATCAAATCCTAAAAAATCTTATCTTCACACTACCAGCCAGGCTTACGACTAGCCAGGCAACATCCCCATAAGGCTAATTATTCCTTCCCCACTACTAGTTATAGCTAAAAAATCCCAAATCAAATAAACCCTAAAATCCAAAACCGTTAAACCATCATTCCTAATGAACAATGTTATCCCTTGGTCAAACGAGGTCACCCCCAAAAGCATTGATGAGGTACTAGACCCAATCACGACCTTGAATAACCGTGAAAACCACTCGAAGTGGTATATATGCAAAAAAAAAAAAAGCCTAGGGTTTCAAGACAAGGGCTAGTTTGTAATTTGCCTAAAAAGTTTTGATGCCTTTTGAGATTATTTTCAAGATTACCTGGAAGTGTAATTAATTTCTAAAAATTGCTTTGAAGCATAATTTTATAGTGGCCTAAAATTGTAATTGTTTAAAACCTGAAGTTTAAGGACTAAATTAAATTTTTCAAAATTTTATGGCCAAATTACAAATAATGAAAAGTTTAGAGGCTAAAAATATAAGTTTTAAAAGTTTAAGAAATTTTTTTGAAATTCAAAGGTATCACTTTTAACACCCGAAGTTGTCAAATTTGATTTATTATATGCATATTTACTTAACACCTTCTTGACATTTGAAGTTATCTAATTTAAGGGTTATCTGATGTGCATACTATGGCTAACATTAAGAAGTCAAATTTCCACGTCCTTGATGTGAGTGGATCCAACTACTTATCTTGGTGCTTGGACACGGCGATTCACCTAGAAGGACAAGATTATCAAGATCCATTATCACGATGGTCTAGCCAATGACAAAGATAAAGAGAATGCCTTGATTTTTCTAAGGTGACATATACATGAGAGCTTGAAGACTTAGTACCTGTCCATGCAAGACCCTGTAGTTCTATGGGCTAAACTTAAGGAGCAGTATGATCATACAAAACCATGATCCTTCTTAAGGCCCTACATGCTTAGATGCACCTAAGGTTGTAAGACTTCAAGTTCGTGAATGATTACAATTTGCCTTTGTATGTCCTTGTCTTTCACCTTGAGTTTTATGGGAGCAACTCTTTGAGGAAAAGCTTTTGGAGAAGACTTTCTCCATTTTCCATGCGTAAAATCTAATACTCCACCAGTGATACAAAGCATGTCAGTATAAAATGTATTTGGAGTTGATTGAATGCCTATTGATTGTTGAGCAAAACAATAAATTATTGCTTAAAAACCATGATATGACCTATTAGGTCCAAAACTTTGCCTAGAGTAAATGCTAGCTCTATAAATGGAAATGGCTAAATTAGGAGCGAGACCACAAACGTGGATAAGCCTCCAAAAGAGGTGGCAGTAAGAATAACTACAATAGGAATCTAGGTCTCAATCATGGAAAAAGGCAAGAAGCCTTATGAAAAGCAAAAAGATATGTATCACTACTATGGTGAAAAAAGGCATTGATCACATACTTATTGTGCACCTAAACATATTATGGACCAACAACAGTCTAGCAAGGGCAAGTCCACTAAAAGTCATGCCATTGAGATATTCACTTTTGAAGCCCCAGTTATAGCTAGCACTATTCTCTAAGCCTCAAACTTTATTGATGATCAAGGGAGAGAAATCTAAAAAAAATATATTAACCTTTGTTGGGAGCAAGAACTAAGGGACGAGACTCATTTAGTGGATTAATGAGCAGGTTTAAAAGGTTTCTATTTTATGTAAATCTAGCTAAGATTAGAGTATTATGGGATTTTCTTATGGTTTGAATAAGTATACCTTGGATGATTAAAAAATTTCCAAGGATAATTCCTAGTGAATAAAACCAAAAGTTTTATCTTAAATTAATTGCTTTATCTTTTACTATTACAAATTGTATTTATTTTTGTTTGACACTTGAAGATGTCACTAGTGCAAAACAGAAAAACCGAGAAAAAATATGAACTTTATCTTTTAGACAATGGAACATCGCATACTATCCTTTGCAATAAAGGCTTTTTCTAAAGTGTAACATTATGCAAGGTAAATGTCCATACTATATCAAGTCCTGTTGATCTCATTAATGGCTCAGGTGGTGCCACACTTATAATAGCAAATGGTACCATGCAACAAATCGAGGATACATTGCTAGTCAAAAAAGAACTTACTTAGTTTTAGAGATATCCTTAGGAATGTCTATCACATTAAAACACTAGTTGAGGATAACAGAACTAGTTACTGCATCATTTCACATAAGATGGGCCAGCAAACCATCCATTAAATATAAAGGTTTTAAGTACGAGCATCTATTAGGTTCAAATCCTAGCTTATGAATCTTACACCATTTTGTCTTAGAAACTAGTGAATCTCAATGAATTTGAACCATGGCATGATCCTCTAATTCTCTTGAGAGCTATAATGATGCATAGAATCATCCTTGACACTAAGGGACACCCACTAATGGACAAAAAGGTTTTGTTGTCTAAGGATTACACTTGTGAGATATGCTCATAAAGTAAGCTCATCATTAAACCTTTTATTTATGAAAGTGGATCTAGAATCACCAACTTTCCTTCAAAGGATCTCAAGTGATATTTGTGGGCCTATACATTCTGCAAGTAGACAATTATAATATTTTAATGTTCTGGTGGACGTATCTTGCAGATGGTCTGATGTTTGCTGTTATCCACACGTAAAATTGCCTTTGTACATTTACTTATGCAAATAATAAAAACTCAGGCATACTTCTCGATTATCCGATCAAGACAATCGAGATGGATAATGCAAGTGAATTCATTTCTAAGAACTTCGATGCATATTGTGCATCACTTGGAGCATAGGTATAGCACTCAGTCCCACATGTATATGCATAAAATGGATTTGTGAAATCCTTGATAAAATGTGTCCAAATCATTATTCGTACCTTTTGTTGAGATCAAAGGTTAACACTTTCATGTAGGGCCATGATGTTATGCATGCAGCATCACTTATTAGATTGCACCCTACTACTGGACTAACATAATCCCCTAAGCAGTTGGTTCTAGGGTATGAACTAGATACTTCACACTTTTGAACTTTTGTGTATGCAATGTAGGTAACTGTTGCACCATCAAAGAGGACAAAAATGGGTCTCTAATGGCATCTTGGGATTTACATTAAGTTGATTCACTGTCTATAATTAGGTTTCTAGAACTTATGATGTGTGATCTTTTTATCGCACGGGTCATGGATTGTCATTTCAATGAGACAATGTTTCCATTGATGGGATATTTAATGCTTCATTGGCCATGAAGCAAAAACCAGATGAAGACTTTCCTTGATTTGAAAAGCATCTATCCTATTTAGACCTAAAGAGCTTTGAGTGTGAAAATGAGGTTTAAAAAATCATAAATTTGCAAAACATTGCAAACCAACCTTTTAATACATTTAATAATGCTACAAAGGTAACAAAATTGCGTATCCCAATTGTGAATACTCTAGTTAGGTTTGATTTCCTTGATAAACTAGTACAAATATATCAAGATGGCACATTCTAGAAGTGTGGATGCCCGATAGGATCCAAAGACAATATTCCTTAGAAATGAAAAGGGAGGAATTTAAAATCCACTCCCTAAGATTTAAGCATACTCTAGACGAGCATGATGTCCTTGAAGAAGCAACATATGACAAGATCATCAACCTAGGGGATACTAAATTTCCCATTACCTACTACAATGAGATTTAGGATTAGAATGAGATAATCATCGATAGTACATTTGAATACTTAGTAGCTCATGATATTATGCATGATAATCATGAACCATGATTTATAATTAAATATCCTCAAAGGCAAGATTATCTTAAATGGGAAGAACTAATAATGGCCAAATTAGCTTCCTTACCTAAATGTGAGGTTTTTAAGCTTCAAACCCCTAACAGAAAAAAGCCTATTGGATATAAAATGGGTCTTTTTCGTAAAAAAAAAAAAAAGTTGTAAGGTACAAGGCCTAACTCGTAACCCTAGAATTCTCTTAGAGACTTGGAACTGATTACGATGAGACATATTCATTGGTAATAGATACGATCATAACTTAGCAATCTCAGAGAGACTTGATATGTGTCTTATGGACGTAGTGATAGCTTACCTTTATGGTTCATTTGATTTCGATATTTATATGAAGATTCTTGAGGAATTCAAAATGCTTGAAGCATCTATTCCTTGCAACTTATTCTCAATAAAGTTATAAAAATTTTTGTATGGGTTAAAGCAATTCAACTACATATGGTATTAATGCTTCAGCAAATACCTTACTGGAAAATGATACAAGAATGATCCTATTTACCCATGTGTGTTCATTAAGAAATTGGATATTGGGTTTGCTATGATGGCAGTTTATGTCAATAACATGAATTTGATAGGGACTCCTAAAGAGTTGAATGAAACTGGCAAGTAGCTAAAGAGGGAGTTCGAAGTTAAAGATTTGGGAGTAACCAAATTATGTCTTGGTCTTGAGCTTAAGCACAAATAGATGTCCATCAAACGTCTCACATCAAGTAACTACTTGAAAGATTTGATATAGACAAAGCTCAACCATTGAGCGCACCCATGGTAGTGACATCGTTCGAACAAAAAAAAGTCTTATTTCGTCCTAAAGAACCAAATTTAGAAATACTTGGTTCTGAAGTACCATATGTTAATGCAATAGGGGCATTAATGTAATTAACACAATGTACAAGACCCAATATTGCCTTTGGTGTAAATCTTTAACAATATTTTGTTCTAAGCCAATAAGGAGACATTGGAATAAGATTAAGCATATCTTTAGCTATCTTCGTGGAACTATGGACTTGAGTTTATCCTATTATAGAGAATCCATTAATTAATTCGAGGTTAGTTGGATATGCTGATACATGATACAAGTTTGATCCGCACAGAGCTTATTTACAAACTTGTTATTTATTTTGTTATAATGGTACTACCATATCTTGGTGATTTACTAAACAGACACTAGTAGTAATATCCTTTAACCACTTTGAAATTATTGCCCTTTATGAGGCTAGGAGATAGTGCGTTTGGTTAAGATTATTTATATCTCATACACATAATTCTTGTGGTATGACATCGGTTATAGATTCACCTATAGTTATTTAAAAGGACAATGTTGCATGTATAATACAAGTTAAGGGCGGATATATTAATGGAGATAAGACCAAGCATATCTCGCCACAGTTTTTGGTACACATAAACTTCAAGAAAGTTGACAAGTTAATGTAAAAAAAATTAGCTCTTATAATAATCTTGCAAACCTATTTATCAAAACATTACCAATGTTAACCTTTGAGAAACTTTGATATGGCATTGGTATGAAGTGAGCACACAAGATTCAAGGTTAATTTGTCCTTGAAGTGATATACCCCGAAAGTATTGACCCTTGATGTAGTCATTAGGCATAATTAAAAAGGAGCATTACATGGGTTATTACACCGTATACTTTCCCCCTTTTGATCAGTTTTAATCCCATTGGGTTTTTTGACTTGAGGTTTTTAAGAAGGCAATAAAGGGTAGGCTAAGTTAGGAAATAATGGTTTGTCCAAAAGGGGTTGTTATGGAATATTAGACTTATATAACTAAGGATTTCCTAATATTCTTATTATAATTATAAGATCGTAATCTCCATGGTTTGATTCTATATAATCAATACAAACTTAGCTTGATAACTATATAAAGGACACAACATTCTTATTGTAAACGTACTGAACTGAATAAGGAAAATAGTCTTCTCTTTATCTCTATGCCAATGTTTCTTTCTCTTATAATTGTGTTTATTGTTGCTTTACTCGCAAACTACCAAGTTTATCAATTTCCATGAATTTCACAACAGCTATGCTTTCTCAATTAATACAAAACTTTATGTAACTTTATCAAAAAAAAGAAAAACTTAATTGATTTGACATATAAAATTAAGTAATAATAAATTTAAATATTTCTCACTTTCTTTCATTTTTTTGGGATTTTCTAAGCAAAGAAAGAATGAGTCTTAACATAAAAAGCTTGTGGATCACTAAAGCCATAAGAAAAGATAAGTAATATGAAATCTTTAAAATATTTGGAGAAATCTACATAAAGATTTCATATCATTTAAAATCTAATATTATGGCTTACCTTTTTAATTCAAGAAAATAAACATTAGCAAAACCATAATAAAGTAACTATCCGATAGTCATAAAATTTCTAAAAATGTAAGTACATGATAGCTTTCCAAGACACAAAGACAAAATTCAAAATTTAAGTCTATGATTCATTTAAAAGCATACACCAAAACTAAACAAAAGCAAATAAGGTACTTAGTATTAATCCCCTTTTTTAATTTTTTTCCTTTTGAACTTTCAACAAAAAAAAGTGTACTAATGTTTGCCATAACATACATAGCAATAATTTTCATAAATCAAATAAATGATTTAATTGACCACTATAGCTGCATAAAGGAAAAAAGACTTCTCATAAATGTAGAAATTTAACTCATAATTAAAAATTGACCATTATGTATAATAATTAAGTGGAATAACTAATTCATAGTAACATTGTTATGAATAAAATAAAAGAAAAGAGGAATTAAGACAAAGGAAATATGAATTTTAATAATCTAGTTTTTTAAGAACTAGCTATGTCTTTAATATTTCTTCTATTTCTTCTTGATTAAGAATATGTCCTTTATATAAAACTCCAAACATAAATAAGGAGGAATTTATATTTCTTAATTCAATGTACCATAATATATACTTGTAGCCGATTATTAAAGCCTTAGTATCTAGTTATCCACCACATTTGATATTTTACAACACTTCCCCTTGAATAACTATTTATTATGAACATGCATCATTAAAACCTTATTAGAAAAAACCAATGAGACAAAAATTTATGAAAAAAAAGAGTATATTATTCGTAAGAAACTTTCTTTCCTTTTAAAACAAAATCACTTTATACAATGTCTTTAAGCCACCACATTCCAATGTTATGCATGTGTTTCTTAAAAATTGAAGTTGGCAAAGCCTTTATTAATAGATCTACTGGGTTGTCATTTGAGCAAATTTTGTAAATAACAGTATCATCTTTCTTTTAGAGTTTGTATATGTAAAAGAATTTGGTGGTTTATGTTTGGTTCGATCACTTGTAACACAACCTCCATTTATCAAAGTGATACATGCAGCATTATCCTCATATAATGTTGTTGGGTTCTCTTTAACTGTTGGAAGTTACATTTTCTCGAACATGTTGAACTAATGATCTCAACCCTACACATTGTCGACTCACTTCATGGAGTTCTAGTATTTCAGCATTATTTGAAAAAGTAGTAACAATAGTTTATTTTGTACGTCACCAAGATATAGCAGTACCACTATATGTAAAGAGATATCTATTTGTGACCTTCTTTGATATGGATCAGATAAATGCCCAACATTTGCATATCTTATCTACTGTTAATATGAGTGACTTGAATATAACAATCCGATATTGGTTGCTCCACGAAGATGACATACAAGGTGTTTAACACCATTCTAATGTCTTCAGGTTGGTGCAAAACTATATCTTGCTAATAAATTAACAAAAAATGCTAAGTCTAGTTGGGTGTTGTTTGCAAGATAAATCAGTGCACCAATTACACTTAGATAAGGCACTAGAAGTGTAAAAATTTCTTCATTGTCTTTTCAAGGACAAAAATGAGTCTTTTTTTTTTATCAAGTGATCGAACAACCATTGGTGCACTTAATAGATGTTATTTATATTAAATTTCTTTAATATATTTCTTTGTATAAGTTGATTAATGAAAAAATATCCTATCTATAAAATGCTCAATTTACAAACTAAGGCATTTATTTTTCCCAAATCTTTCATCTAAGGTTCTTTAGTTAAAAATCAAATTGCTTCTAGAAGCTCATTAAAAGTTCTTATGATGTTTGAATCATAAATATATAAAACAATAATAGTAGATCTAGATTTTGATTTCTTAATAAAAACACATAGGGAAATTGAATTATTAACATCTCACCTTAAAGAGATATGTACTGAAACAATTGAACCACATTCGTCTAGATTATATAAAGATCTTTGTCATTTAATTGAATACATTTCTTAAAGCTTTGAGTTATATGCTTCAGGTAGTTATAATCCTTTATAGATTTATATGTAAATATCACTATGAGTTGATCCACATAAATAGGCTACTACAATTTCCATAAGATGTATACAAAATCCTTAAGAAATTAGTAAACTTATTAAAAGTCTAAGTGTAATTGCATCCACCGTAAGGGAATATATTTCCTCATAATCAATTTTCAATCTATGCGAAAACCTCATGCTATAAACCTTGCTACATATAAAACAATCTTATTGTTTTCATTACATTTTCATATCAAGGTCCATTTTTAACCAATAGGTTTTATAGTTTCAAGTGTTTTATTGCTTCCTAAAAGAGACTGAACTTGAGTGTAGAGCTCATGTATTAATATGCATATGTCGATATGTGTAAAGGAATATATGGACCTTTAACCATTTTTTTCAAAAACCCTTTCATAAACAAACCCATAATTATGAAAAAGAAAAGGTAAAAGAATATCAAATAAAGAATGAACGGATAGCGAAAGGAATCAAATTAAATATTTAAATCATTAAACCCTAGCTTCATTACAAAATTTAAAGGAATTGAGGACAATCAATAATTGTCTCCAAAAAATAAAAAAATCATCCTTAAAAATTTTAGGGATGAAAAATCATCCCTAACAATCTTCCTTTAAAGCTATGTCCCTAAAATATTTATCCCCAATACTATTAAATTAAGGACAAAATTCGTCCCTAATACTATTAGATTCAAAATAAAAGGACTTTTTTTGTTGTCCCCTTATCTTGTCCCTAAAAATCTCTTATTTTATAATGCTTAGATTAACATATTACTAATTATTAGCTCTACTCTTTAAATATTTCCAGTTACAAAAACTTGATTGTTAATTTTAAAAAGTAATCACCACAAATATATTTTTTTTGGTGTGGTTAATTAGTCATGTACATAAATCCATTCTAAATAAAATCCTAAGCTTAACTAAGACTCAAAAAAATATATTACAATACAAAGCAAGTTTGAGAGTTTATTTTTGTATGGAAAGATATTATCATCCAACAATACTGGTAAACACTTTATTTTATCTGGGCCTTCATACAAGCATTTCAAGGCATCATAAAGGCCAAATGTCCAAGCTTGAATCCAGTTCCTATAATCTTGAGCTAAGTTAAAGTTATAAATTATTTAATTTAAAGCCAAAGCCTTACTAAACATAATTTTAATAAAATATGGTCCATGTGCTTATTTTATTTATTTATTTGGGCTTATTTTATTTAATTATATTAGGCCAATTTTAGAAATATTTTAAATTAATGTTGAGTCTTATAAAACTTATTTTGGTGCATATCATTTAATTAATTTTGGGCCTATTGAGTTGGATTAATATATATTTTTTAAGGCCTACTTAACTAGTTGGTGGGACATTTAATGGCATAGTTTGATTAACTAAAAGGTATTTAGTACATGTAATGTACTTGTTACCCAAGTATAAAGGCTTCAACTCTTATCAATATTTCAAAACAAAAAGATCAAAAATACCCCATACCTTAGCTTTATGCTTGGCCGAATAACACACTTTAAAAGCCAAAATTGGCTTTGCAACTGGAATTCAATCATCAGCCACCCAAAAAAAATGAAAGAAATTGTAAATAGAGCAAAGAAAGGTCGACGCATAAAAAATGAAGCTTAGAAAGAAAGCAAAAACAAGCGATCTGTTTAGGCAAGAATGATCAAGGAGATGCCACATAAAAAAGGGATTTTAATATTTGAACTATATGTCCTTTTTTTTCATATTAATAATAAGAGTAGTATTTTTTAGAAGGTTGAGTTGGTTTTTTACATGTGAGCTATCATGATTTTATCGCTATCCATTTCCCCATCATGTGTCCATTGTATAAACTTGTCATCATAAAAATATATTTCATGCCTCATGTGTGCTTATTTGATGTATCTTGACTTAATCTTATGGTTATATATCTTGATAATATATCCAACATGCCTTGATTCATGAGACATTTGATTAAATGCCTCTATTTTGCTTACTACTATGCTTTGATTTGTTTTATGCTATATCAATGTCATGATTCTTATTACTACATGTTTATCTAACATATTTTAAGGTTACTTATGTCATTGCTTGCATTTTGATGATGAAATGTTTGTTAAAACGCCATTTGATGATGCTTAATTATGCCTTGCTTATTTGGTGTCATAGTTATATATTTAAGACATGTTTGTTGAAATGCTTACTTGACATGTGCCTATGCTGATTTTTAAAACTAACCGCAAGTTAGACTAAGATTAACTCAAATAATGAGGTTAGTTTTGATCTATCATTTTTAACAAAATGATGCTTTAATCTCGCAGTGCAATCAAGCCAATTATGTTTGAATTCAAGGCCAAATGAGACTAAATAAATTATGTTTTTGGACCATCAAAAAATAGTTTGCAATCTGTTTGGTTAAATGCCTTAATCTTGAGCCTTGTGGATATAGTTGCCAATGGCATGGTTACTATGAGTTCTATCATCCCAACTTTGCAAGACTTTAGAATGGTCTGTGAAGCCACTGTCTTGGACGTTTGTATGTCCATAACCTGAATCGAGTCTAGGAAAGTCGTAAATCAAAAATCGTTCTATTTTAAGCTACTAGCAGTAGCTTACCCAACTTGAAAAGTTATTTTCAAGCTCTAAACAATTTTTTTTTTTGAAATTTTGATAGTTTTCTTTGAAGAGTATCGAATTGTCCTTCCAAAGAGCTTTCATTTGCCTCCAAATGAGCTCGGATGAGGGAGTTACAATTTTCCAAATGTGCTCTATCTGGAATCTTAAGACTAGCAATCATATATCATTACGAGCCATTTTTTACCCCAGAAACGAATTTTATGGATTTTTTTTTTATTTTTTTTTTCAAAAACTACATGAAATTCCATTTTCAGAAAACTATTTTTTGATACTTAATGAGTCTGAACATGTCCTAAGCGAATTTTCAAAGTTTGCCACATTTATTCTCCCGCTTTTGCTATTAGTGCTAAATTGAGTCCAAATTTAAAAATTATTTTATCTTAGAAGGTGATTTTTTGATATTTTTAGAATATTTTTATATTAATCCTCGTCCAGTTACCTTTCTAAATGTATCTCTTTTGCCCCTCAAAGCATTCAGACGAGCTCGAAATAAATTCAAGAATGTGGATAGCGCGAAGCTATCATTCTTTTAGCCTTAGATAGATTTATTTTTCGAATCACATTTTCGAGGCATTCAGATGCCTTAAAACGAGTCCGATTAGTATCTTAATAAAGTTTTTAGTCACATGCGGGTCTTTTAGGCTCGGATCAAAACCCAATCATTAAAAAAAAAAAAAAAACTCAAATCCTCTATCTATTTTTTTGGTTTTAAACAAAAAATCCACCATTTTTTGTATCTAAATACCTAAAAATATTTCATTTTAAAAAAATCACCAAAATTTTCATTTACATGAGTTTTTCAACCACATATTTTAAAATTTCACCCAAAATCAAAATTTTCTCTCTCAGGTTTTTTGGGGTTTTTCAATAAATCTCAATTTTCATGCCTTAATTGACTTATGACTCCAAGCCCTTCTCCCTGTTATTAATCGGTTATTTCTAGATAATTGACGACAACTAAAAGATACATCCCAACCGACCTTCCTTTCCATACTTCGTTTGTTTTATTTTTAAGCAATGTTTTATTATATTTCTTTTATGTCTTGCTAATACATTTTCTTTCTTTGTGACAATTTTTTTATTCATATATTTTAACCAAATCTTTTAAAAATCACCAAGGCAATGCTTCGTATCTCTCCAGTGCTTAATACGGAATACCTTCTTCAAATTATATCTAAAAATATTTTTTTTACCCTACATTTTGCCATACCTTTGGGTTACGTAGTGGAATTCAAACATTTTGATAAAAAATCGAATTTATTGTTTTCAAAAATTCATTTAAATATAAAAAGAGATTATATACAAATAATAACAATTTAAAACCGTGAAAACCAAAACCGATTAAACTTATAACTAGATGTACCGATTTAGGGCATCATGGGGTACTAATCTTTTCCCACGTATAATTAAATCTTAGACCCGTTTACGAAACTCTGGTACACCTAGGCCTTAAAATTCAACCTTTGAGTTTCATAATTTAAACTACTGGTTTTAATAGGTATTCAGCCAAATTTAGCTCAAATAGTCGGTAATGACTTAAGTTTTTGATCACTTTATGATCGCTATTAAAAATTAATCGAATGAGCGATTCGTCTTATAATTTTCCCCAATTCAAATACAAAAAAAAAAAGAAAAAAAAACTTTTTTCTCACTGTATCACACCGAAATCTGTCGAGCATATTTTTTAAATCAAACACCCTTCGTCGTAGACAGTGGGGTATATTACTACGAGACTTATAAGAAAAATATCAATTAATTTTGTATTATCCAAAAACATTTTCCTCTATCTCCTCGACCAAAAGAAAGCCTTAAAGTAACTCAGCCCCAAATTATTTATAAAAAAAAACCGTTTGATGAATTTGCTACTGCTGATTTTTGTTTCTGTGAAAACCCATGCTGTTTGTGTGTGCTAATGGCCATGGGTGTATGCAGGAATTGAGGGCCAAACATTTCCATGGTTGGATTAATGGGGAATTTGAGATGTAGATTGGACTCTAATTTTGTTTTTAATTTCTTTACCTGTTTCATTTCCCTCAGTGATCTTCTGTAATTTTTATAGAAGTCCGATTGGCTTACCCTCTTTTATTTTTAAAATTTTTCACTGATTTTTTATTCAGAATTCTTTTTCATCCTTATCTTTCCATTTCTGATGATCTTGTGACTTCATATTTTTGTGATTTTTGACTTCCTTAATTTTCAAATATTTTCTATATTTTTTACCTTTTACTAATTTTCTGATTTTTTATTTTTTATATTTTTAATTTTAAAAATTTTATGAAATAAAAATAAGAAGAAATATTTAAAGGCCATACATTTCAGTTTCCAAAGGCCAATCAGCAGTCACAATGCCCAATCAACTATTTAAAGGCCCAATTTGCAAATTCGAAGCCCAAAAATCAAGCTTAAACTCAACCAAATAAAATCCAGTTATAAACATAAGTCGAATTCAATTTTGGATCTGGATTTAGATAAACCTGAATCAAAGCCCAAAAGACTAGAAGGGAATTGGTTTAAGAATTTATTTCAAGTTATGGAAGATATTTTGAAAGGACCCAAGACAAAATGAAATGTTCACTACGTATAAATTTTCTCTTGGGAACAAACACCGTTTTGTTTAATTCATAGTTTAGAATTATCTGAATTTTACATCATTCGAAGAATTTACATCAATGTCCAACTTGAAATAATTGCTAATTAGCATTCTCCTTGTGGCAATTGATTCCTACAAAGATGCTTATATATCAAGGCAATCATTTTATGCTTGTGTAAATCTTCCCTTAAAATAATTTTTAGCTTTAGCCTTTGTCTATAGTCTCATCATCTTTTATTTTCTTTGAAAATTTCATATTTTGCGACCTATTAGTTTGCAACAAGAAGATAAGTTTACTAACGTTCAAAGATTATTATCAATGATTATCGATAATTGTATACAATCTTTAGTAACTTCATTTAATAACCTTGTATCTTAAGACTTCATTTGTCTTGACAAGTATGACAATTGGATTTTTTTAAAAGAATATTTTATAAGTTTATATTTTAACCTCCCTTATTCTTTAAATAAGTAGCATAAAAAACTCTGAATTCATATGATTTTTTTGGTTCTTTTTTAATAACTTAAAGAAATATGAATAATATAACTTTAATTTTCTTATTGTTACGCTATTTTTAGTTCGTTTCTTTTCGTGTACATGGTTTTCATTCTTTTTAAAATTTTGAAAATCTTTTCAATTGCATATGAACTTGTTTTGAGCAATTTTTTGGGAAATTCATGACTTGAATGTATATCAAATATGATTATATTGATTCAACCAAAATATTAATTGTAATTGAGTCTTTAGATTCAATAAATATAAATCTCTTTGCCTTATTCCATGGATAGCCAATGTATATGTACTTAATTCCTCTTTGTTTAATTTATGTCTTCTAGGTTTTTAAAGCTTTTTACAATTGCTCAATGCCCCTAACCTTTAGCTAACTCACGTTTGGTTTACATTTCTTTCATCATGTGGGTAACTTTGTTACTTTTGTTTGGAATTTTATTTTAATTCTGGAATTTTATTTTAATAAGACATTTGTCATTAATACTTTACCCTTAGATCTTGTCCTAGCCAACAATTTAGAAATTATTTTATCCATTTCGATTACTTGGTTAAAATAACAAAAAATCTTTTGAACTTTATCGCTTTAACTATAAGAAGGCCAATATATTTTTATTGAACCTCAATAAGTTAGTAACTTTTAATTTGCATCAAAATAAATCTTTAAACTTTGCCCTTAACCTTTAATTTTAATTTGTATCCAAATAAGAACATAACATAAATCAATATTTTGTTTCAAATAATGATTTATTTGAATACAAATTAAAAGATGAAGACTTATTTGTAATAATTTAAATAAAACGTACCTCTAGTCATTGTTGATCAAAAATCCAGTCTCGCTCCAAACACACGAAGACGAACACCCCGTATAAGCCTTCTAGTCTATATCCTTTTCTTAATAATTACCTTATGATGGTGTACAGGCAATTTTCATAGACTAAACAAGGGACCTATACTAGAAGACTAATTAGAGTTGTATCCTACCATCAAGAAGTCTGTATTCTAATTAGTTACTGAAGTAGAGTTTAACTCTTATCACTAGAGTAGTTAAACTGAATTAGAATTTACTTTATAATTTCACCTTAATAATTTTGATTTAATTATCTTGGTCCATTTATCATCATGTGGGCCACATAAAGTCCAACATTCTCCCACTTGGCCCATACGATAAACCAAGAACTCCAATAGGTGATAATTAAATCCGAAACTTTAACATGGCCATAAGTTACTCTAGTCCAACTCCCACTCAATTAAAGATTTCACATAGCACGAATCATGGCAGTAGCATTCTAAAATGAATATTCCCTTCCATGTATTACAATGCATGGTCATCTCTAAAAAAGCACTTTATGAGATAATACTTTATGAATGAATTTTCTATAATCATTCAAGGTCCACTTGACAT
>JBBYHK010486203.1:1252-16830 GCA_038382065.1 Adansonia grandidieri | reverse complement strand
TGCTACAAAGTATTCGATTATTATTTTATTATTCTATCTAAAAGGTTTCTTTCTAGAACCTAAATATCTCTACAGCGCTATCTTTTTCGACTATTTCAATTCTTTTGTGTTTTAGCCATTCCTATCATCTCCACCCTGCATCACTTTCTTCCATGTTTCTCTAGCTTCGAAGCTAAACATTAGTGAATGAATCCTATTATGCATGCACAATAAACTGGAGAAATCCTATAATAAAAGAAAATTTAACACAAAATTTCTTTCTTTTGTGGTCTTCCAACATACCATTGCCACCTCAAAATTGGGTCCATTCTCACTATACATGGTACTAACCAAATACTTTGTATACCTGTTTTGGCATACAGGTCAGAAAAGTGTTACAGTTTTTTGAAGCAGAATCTAGAATTTTAGCATGTAGTGACTACTGTCTTACTTAAGATTAGAATATGGATGACCATGTACAAAATCCTCCAGACACACTCCATTCAATATAGAATCATACATGACACATCTAAAATCTAGAGCCAGGAAATTCTTTAGCAATTAGTTTAATAGCATATTTTAGATATTTCATATGCATGACATACTAGGGTGGCTCTTAGCTTGTCCACAAAAATGGGTTTTGCATAAGCATTGTTAACAACATTCATGGCAAAGCTAAGAGGTAACACCAAATACAGTAAAATTTAGTGATAAGATCTTAGATTTGTGCCAGCCACAAGAGTGTGGTTAACGTACTTGAAGGATGGTAAATATAATCTGAATAGGAATTCTCATGTAGGTCATCAATTACCAGGAATTATGGTAAAAAATGTTGAGAACCTAAGGGTTGTTTCTTCACCTAAAATGGAAGAAACAAAAAGGGCTCAAAATGAATGAGGTTGGCAAGAATTTTAAAGGTATCAACAAACCCTGCCTAGATGAAACACAATTAAGTGCATCCTTGCTTACAATTTATGATAAAACTTCCATTTCAAGTGCATTGCCCGAAGAACATTCAGGAGAGCTGGGAATTGAGAATATTCATACGGAGACCAAAAACTCCAGGAAAGGCCCTCAATAATGTGGTCCACTAAAAATATATCACTTAAAGTATGATACTATATGTGTTATAGACATTAAGGCATACATCAGATCTTTCTCATGCCCATTCTAGCATGTTCTACTTTACAGCAAGCAATCAACAATTGAATTAAACAAACATGAAAGAAACTAGGAAGTACCAAGCAATCTAATACTGATGATACTCATTTCTTGTTTATTCACAGGTAAAAGGTATACCAAAGTCTGATAAACCCATAAATAGACAAAAACACATTAAGTTTTATCCAAAATTAGAGAATGAGGTGGCTGATTTTTTTTCCCCCTCACCTTCATTAATTCCAAATAGTCGGAAACTGGATCTATAACCTCGACACGAAGTTTCCATACTCCATAACTCCAAGACAAGATAAGTCAACATTAGGAATTTCAGCCATTTTAATCTCAGAGATCTGCACAGTATTTCGATTTTCAAACATCAAGCAGGAAATATTTGCTCACGCAAAAAATAATGCTTAACTTCAGTTAAACACAGACAACTGAAATGACTGACCCCAAGAAATGGTCAGAACAGAAATGCAAATGCGAAACCGAAATGAAAGCTGACTCGATATTGAGGAAACAACAGTCTAATCAGCTCACTTTGTTTTGGACTATAAATAGTAGAGTTTGACAAAGCCATTCCATTAATATTTAGAATTGAACAATTATAGTGGTTTAAAATTTCACGAAACGCAGCTCATTTTTTTCCTTTTCATTTTCCCCTTGACCTGGTGAAAGTTGAAGCTGGAACTAACCCCAATCCCATTCTTGAAGCTGAATGTCTGAATCGGAAAAACAATTTGTAATCATGATTTGCATATCCCCACACAAATCAAAGATATCAGAGAAAAGGTAGCTGCATCCGAAAACAATAGCGGATTTATGACTTGTTTTTTTTGACACTCTAGAAAGGGTTTTCCTTGTACTAATTCTACGGTTGTTCATCCAGGCCTATTTAACCAACCCGGAATTCGGTCTTCAAACAAAAAGTACTATACATAACAGCAAAATCCAGCACTAACAGAAAAGGTATTCTCATGTATCTTGTCTGTGACCAGGTGCAGGTTGCCCGCTGCTGTAATTAAACTAGAAACAAGTGGATATACAAAACAGCATTTAAAGTGAGAAATATAAACTGGAGTTGCAAGTGGTGAGGCAATATCAAATTTCAATAAATGGAACATAGCTATCCTAATTTAACCAGACACATCGCCACAGGTACATTACCAATAAACCTCGATACCCCAGTCATAAAAGAGGCCTCCAGAATTATGGTTTGGGCTCATAATAAATCCACCATTGGCCTAAAGGAAAAAATTGTTTAATTAAGTGGTAAAAATACATAAATGGCTAAACATTGACACCATGCTTTGAAATCAAGTTGAAAAGAGGCATGCTTGACTTCCTCTTCCAAATGACAGCAAAAACAGCAGGTGTGGACATAATAGCTTCCTTGCAATGTCATATTCAATCTTTAATTTCCAGCATAGAAAGCCAACATCCCACAGAAGAAGCAGAAAACATCCCACAAACAGTTTTTGTTAGAGTGAAGAAGCAGAAAAGTTCATTTGGGACATAAACAGTAATCAACTATTTCTCGGCAGACCCAAAATGCAATTGATTATCCATTAACCTCTTTTTCTCTAAAGGATGATTAGAATTTCTGAAGAAATTAGATAGATTGCATTAGACTTCTCAACAGAGAATAGATCAAGGCCCCATCCTTCCTTTAGTTATATTCTTTAGCAACATTTGACATATGGAAAACATACTAGTCCAACATTTAACTGACAATGAGGATAACTTTCTGTCGTAAAGTCACTAATACCTAAACAATCAAAGCAGGGATGACCAAAAAAAATCAAAAATATTTTAGGTTTCAATTATCATTCTTCCCCTGAACAATGTTGACACTATCGAAGAACACTCACGTGCCAACCAAAATTAATCTAACTCAATTCCCAGCAGCAATTTTGAAAATTATCTGCATTTCAAATTCAAATATTACTAGAAGGCAGTCAAAGAGACTAATGTTTTCAAGAACATAATTGATACATGAGCAGGGATGATTTTGTTTCTGCTCGTCTGTTCCTAGTCCTGTGAAGATTCACGACTAAAATTAACATCCGTCGCCTCCTAATACCAACAATCCATTCTTGTAATCCTGGGGTGGCAATGAGTTAAGCAACGCCTGAAGGCACACAGGTTTTGACACATTAATGCATGTAAGCACTAGAACATATAAAATGAAATGCCCAAAAAAAAAAAAGAAAATTACTAAAATTCAAACCTATATCCAATTCGAAAGGTAATCCTCTTGCAAGAAAACTTTAACCTTCAACAAATGATATTGCATTAAATAAAACCAAAACAAAGAACTACATAGAATTTGATTTGAGGTATTCAATCCCAAGCCAATTTCAAAGCAAAATACCTTAATGTTCATCAAACAAAAATGGCAAAATCACCAAAATCTACTCCAAGTTCTTAACAGCCCCCACCCTACAGCAGTTAAGAAGAAATCATTTTTCTAGAATCATGGTACTGCAAATAACAGTAAAAGAATAATAAAAGTTCAACTTTTTCCAAGAGCCCACTAGTCCCTGTCTTCCGGCCCTTGAATCGGCTTCATGGGAACTGAATTTATCCGTAAAATCAAATAAAAATAAAAACCCAAAAAACAATTTAAACATCAAAAAAGATTTAATAAAGAAGAAACAAAACCAATGCCAAAAAAAAATACAAACTTGATGCCCTCAGGCTCAAGAATGGTGGTGGAGGAAGAAGAGCGAAAGAGGAAGGTTCGATGGTAAAAAAAAAAGGCGAGTGTGATTTCGAAAAACAATTCTTTTTTGAGAGGGAAGGATGGGTATAAAGATGATCTAAAAGCAGAAGAGAAGAAACCCTCCATTCTCATTGAATTGCAACACGAAGCCATAACTATGTTACTTTAGTTTCTCTTCTAAAATCACAGAGGCAAAGTATGACCCCTTTTCTTCTGTTCAGGGATGAACGAATCAATGGTAGAAGTGGGTTTCAATTGTTTATTTTTTTGGTTTCCTTCTATTAATATTGTTTCAA
Source organism: Adansonia grandidieri (assembly GCA_038382065.1). Taxonomy (NCBI): domain Eukaryota; kingdom Viridiplantae; phylum Streptophyta; class Magnoliopsida; order Malvales; family Malvaceae; genus Adansonia; species Adansonia grandidieri. The sequence goes on along the minus strand of JBBYHK010486203.1, from coordinate 12,669 downwards.
GTGGATCAGAAATAGAGCAGAAGAAAAAAAAGAGAAAGTATGGGGGATCTGAGACCAAGCAGCACCCTTTTTTCCCGTTCATCAAATTATTTGTTTAAATTCGAATATCTATTTAATATTTAAAAATATTTAAATAAAAATATTAAATTTAAAAAATAAATTTAAATAAAAAATAAAATTCGATTAAAAAAGAAATCAGATTTAATTTTGAAAGCTTGAGTTTGATCCGACCTGATTCATTTTATTATTACATTATATATATTTATTTTATATTTTATATATTATGTAATTTTTATCATATAAATAATATATATAATATTATAGTGTAAACTTCAAAAATTAAATTAAATTGTTTATATATATAAACTTAATAAAAAAATTATTAAATTAATAAAGATTAAATTTTAAGAAATATATTTAAAAAATAATAAATTATAAAAAAATAATATAGGTGGGCTTAAACGGGCTTGGACTATCTATTTATAAATATGGGCAGGTTTGGATAAAATTCGAGGCCTATATTTCGGACTAGACCAAACTTAAGCAAGCATATTTAATGTTAATATCATGCTCAAGCCCAGCTCAAATCCAGCCCGGCTCGGTCCATGAGCAGGTCTATTCACAACAGTTCCTTCTTGGTTGAGCATAAATCAATTTGAATCAATTTAACTAATTCGTTGATTAAATTTAGTTAATTTATTTAATTTATTCTACTTTTAAAATTAATCAATTTATTTTGTTAATTTGATTAATTACTAATTTTTAAAATTGATAATCGAATAGATCAAATAAATTGATTTGTATTTTATTTTCAATTATATTTTATATAATATAAATAAAATTAGATAATAATTTAAAAAATATAATATAAAGTTATCAATTATTTTTATATAATAATATAAATAATTCACGTTTAAAATTTTGAAATCGATTAAACTAATCAAACTAACCGACTTAAGTTCGATTTGGTTATTTCAGTTTTGAGATATTTTTTTGGTTAGTTTGGTTGGTTTTAAAGGCTTATTTCATTTAATGAATTTTACGAATTTTGGAACCAGACCAATAGAACTTACTGAATGCTCCCTATCTATTTTACGGTTTGAGTCTAATATTATTTGAGGTTCGTGACTGCCTCTTTTCAAGAGTACACTTACAAAATTAAACATTGATTCTATTCTGTAAATATGAGTATATTACCCTATCAGTAGTCCTATACCTAACTACGTTGCTCGTCTAAGTGGAACTTTGGACATAAGTTTTTTAATATAAATTGATCTGTCCAAATTACTATTTAATAAAAAAAATTATTTTTATTTAAATTTAATTATAAAAATATAAAAATATTAATATAAAAATATTTTTAGTTTTTATTAATTTATAATAGAAAGTTCGAGGGTATGAAAACCCTATGAAATAAAGTTATTTAGTCACATTATATATATTAAAGTTAGTTAAATTTTAAAAGTTTTTGTTTAGATATTATTAATTTTTAGTTATTTTAAAATTAGTTTTATTATTTTTTATGCTTAAATTATAAAACAGTTTAATATTTTCATGTTTTTGGAAGCCCAAAACCCGAATGAGTTTTCAAGGTATGATAACCAAACAATGAAAAATAGAAATAACAGTGGATTAGATATTTGTATTTTTTTGTAATAACGAATCTGCAAAACTATAAGAGCATTAGTCTTAATATTGTTTCGTCAGATTATATATATATATGTATAGAACAAGGTTATGGAGAACAGGGATACTATCAACAATAATATTAACATACTAACATCATTGAACACAAAACAGTAAGATTGATTCAAGGTAGAATCTTTAACCTTAATATGATATTTGCTTATCTCTTAGATGCTTGACAAAAATTGCAACTAGTCTCCGATTTTTCCTCGATTATGTTGCAATTAATAGTATTTTCAATGACAACACAGTGAACCAGAGGATGCAATGATTCTTTTTTAAGATGATAGAGCCAAAAAAAAAGAAAAAAAAATATTTTTTTAGAATAGGAAAATTATTAGACTTTTCTAACAAAACTGTTTCAAACAGTTTTTATTCAAAAATCAAAGCAACAAAATTGTTCAGACACAATTCAGATAGTTTGGATTTAAAAAACTTAAAATAGCTTTAACTATTCGGATAAGAACATGTCTCAATCAAACAAATAGCTAGGTTGAGTTTTTATTAATTTTAGGCTCCAACAAGTTAAGGTCACTCCACATTAAACCCAAAACCAAGCCAAGTGTGATGCAATTTAATGCATGTGTGTGTGTAGTCCAACCAAGTGTGTGTAAGTCCGAAGCAACAAAACTATTGAGACGCAATGTAGATAATTTGAATTTTAAAAAGCTGGTAGTTTTTTAATTAATTTTGGACTCTAAAAAAAATAAGGCTTGCTCCACATTAATTCAAACACAAGCCAAGCTTAGCTCAATTTGATGCATACATGTGTATTATCCAACTAAGCTTATACAGTTTCTTACCCTTCACGAAAACTTGATACTTACTTTTTGGCCTAATCTCATTTTGAACCATAGCCTATATATAACATATGAATTAGCTTATGTGTTTCTAATGTAGAATTCCTCGTCAAGTATAAACACCAACCAACTTCTACCTCTTCAAGCAAACATGTTTAGATCAATTTCTTATTTAATATTGATATTAATAATGAAACATAATTATGCAAAATGTAGCTATAAACAATAACCTATGTATTCATATATGTATCTTGGACTTACACCTATTTAGTCAATTGATATGCAACAAAAATTACCTCAGAATTCAAATTCGCTTGTTATTCGCATATTATTATCCAAATTCGAATTAAATACAATTATTCTTTGGATTCTGAATCCACAAAATTTGTGAATTCAGTAAGTCAATTTCTTAAAAAAAAACTATAAGAATTAATTTTAATACAAAGTCACTCATAATTAAACAACCAACAAACAAATTCTAAAATACAAAAATAATAACTTAGATAGTAAAATAATATTTTCAAAATACAAAAAATAAATTAGATAATACAAATAACTAGTTCCAATAATTAAAAGTATTTGTTTTATAAATTTAAAAGAAAAAAGTAATGTAAAGTACATAACAACCTAAAATATATAGTAACTTTATAAAGTTAAATTAATAATAGATACATATAAAACATATAATATAATTGTCATTAATCTTATATTATAAATATATACATGATATGATATACTATAGTTGCTTAATATAGAAGATTATAATATATAGCATATAGTATTACATTGTATCGTATGTTATATATTAATTTGAATATTACATAATATTATAATAATACATTACATAAGATAATATATTAATAAATTTGATAGTATTACATTGTAGGTATATATTATTATTGATATATTTTTATGAGTAAATAATGCTATTGATATTATATACTTATAGTATCATAATATTATATATTATAAAAGGGATCTACCTAATACCAGTATAGTTTTAAACATTACGTAATTCTTTATACGATATATATTTATTTAATCCGATTGGCATATTTCATACTTTATTTACATAGATCATGCATGTCTAACTTTGATTAAATTAGAAATATCTAGCTATTTGTTTGATATAAAAAATTTAACTATTAAATATGTATTGAGAAACAATATTCTTGATTAATATGATAAAGATATCGAATCGATGTAAAACTTTAAGTGTATGACGAATACAATTATATTACTAAATCTAAGGGTCGGTTTGTTAAAGTATTAAATCTTATGAAAAGTTATGCAAGTAATAATACTAATTTAATTTTATAGTATTATAAATGGATTTCTTCACATATTATAAGATTATATTATATCAAAACCTTTTATATAATATATAATATTTAAATATATTATTCATATATAATATTATAATACAATATTTACATAAATATTGTGTACTCTAATTATATATAATTATGTAACTTTTGATATTGTAATTTGTAATATGTTATTATATTATAACATATAAATATTTTTATTTTCTGATGCTATTATAAAAGTATCCCTCTCAATCAAAAAGAATTCATTAAGCTTAGACTTTAAATTGATTACATGTGACATGCTCGTATACTCTTATCTCCCATAAAAATAAATCCATTATAATAAATGAATCTGAAATATATGTTATTCAATCTATGTCTAAATATAAAATTCTCTTTTTCAAATTTATTAAGGTTTACTAAATCGTCTGATTGGTTAAGCAACTAGAAGTATTACTTACATGATTGAATAAACAACTCAAATATCATTAAAATTAAGAAAAAATGTAAAATAATCCAAATTATATATTGAGTTCCATTATAATCCTAGAAAAATAAGTTATAAATTGCCAAAAGCTAGAAAGACGAAACTTTGTGCCCAAGTAACATAAGCAATTATTTTGGAAAGCTGTCGGGCTAACTCCACTTTACTTTTTTATTAGAGATGGCAATCGATAGTGTGGATTTGCTTTTTGTTGTTACAGATATTATGGATTTTGATATTATTCAGGTTCAAATATACTATTACTATTCGTCTCAAATTCGAAATGGATATGAATATAAATCCTCGAATATCCATTATCTGATTTCATATTACTACATGGATAAAATGTAGAAAATTCATGCATGCTCAATGTAAGTATTGAAACTTGGCTATCAAGGTTAAGCATTAGTCCATGTAGAAAATTCATGCTTGCTCAATGTAAGTGTTGAAACTTGGCTTTCAAGATTAAGCATTAGACACTTTACCATGTAAGCTGATTTTAGATTTTAAAATAATGTACCACTAAAATTAATTTATATAATAAAATAATAATTTAAAATTGTTTTAAAATAAAATATAATAAATTAATTATAAAACTAAGTTAAGTAATTATGCTAAATACTTCTAAATTTTAAAAATATATGATATTTTATAAAGCAATATATGCCGACTTTATAAGTTTAATTGATTAAATGACTCTAATGACATTAATATACTTATCATATAACATAACATGATACATTTTACTATATGTATACTATTATTATATAATATAATTACAGATGTACTTTATACAGTATAGTATGCATTAATTATATACTATATATAATTGTAATAATATAGATTATATATATGATTACTTTATAAATAGAAATATAGGTTAATAACTCATTATTATTAGTCAATTTATGAGATTATAGGAGACTTTAAATAAATTGTTAAGGAAAACTATAATTTTAAGCTTTGCTTATTAATTATTTGCTTGATTGCTATTTGTTTTTATTTACTTTAGTTTATAACTTTTAATTGTTTGTTCGAATAAGGTTAAGTTATTTCAATTTTGGTAATTAGCAAACATAGTGTAATTTCTTGTATACTTTTCATCATATTACTTGCGAATGATACTCTACTTTTCATTTTATTACTCTTGAACGATGCATGCACTTGTATAATAAATCAAACAATACCATTGCATGTGCTCAGGATAGAAAGTTTTATATAAATGTACCGTATGTTATTAAGATTTTGATTTAATTTTTTTTTGTTCTTAGAGGTGATAAAGAATAACACGATTAAAGTATAATGATCGTATATCTATAATGCATAGTATGTCTTATAATAGATCCCATTCATCTACACTTTTCGAAGAGTCATTGAATATTTATAATAATTAACATAGCATTATTCTAGTAACTAACCATCACTACACCCAATGTTTTAAAAACCAGATCGAAGGTCAAATTAGTGAAACCTTCGAGTTACTGATTCAATCAGTCGACCAGTTGGACTGGATTGATTTATTAAAAGAGAATTTAAATGTTGAATAAATAATTTTAATATTAAGTATTAAATATAGTAAATAATTACATTTAGATAAATGGTATAATTTTTAATATAGATTTAATGGATTGAAGGTTCAAATCTCATTAAATAAAATAAAATTTTATTTAACAAATATTAAAAATAAACTTAAACCTGATTTTTTGCACTTTTTTTCCGATTCTTTGAATTCCCAATACTATAACATGTACTAGATCAAACTAGACACTAGTTTTAGATTCAACTGGTTCGATCGGCTGATCAAGTATAGTATTTTTAAAAGTGAGTGCACCTATTATTTGACTGAAATAATAATAATAATAATAAAGCATACTATTTAGATAATTGTTAAAAAATACACTTATTTGAAAATGTAAAATGAAAAGGTAAAATATTGAAAAAAGAAAAAAAAATGTAGGTATATAAGTTTTAAAAGAAGTGAATTAAAAATGGAAAACTGATATATCTTTATAAATTTATGTTTTAATATTGCATAATAAATTATTTTTGTCAATGACATCAAATTCAATAAAAATTTTTAAGGATTGTAAGATAATATACCGTCATTTGTGTTTTTCTGAGGCAAATGAGAAAAACACAGAGGCAGCCATCAAAGGATATAAGAATCAAGTTTAAGAGTTTAACACATGCCACCCAAAATTCTCGCAAGGATTTAAAGTACTATTGGCATATATGAAAGGAAAAACTTGATGTTTCCATCATATATTCTTTAATTTTAAAGTAAGGTTACGTGTGGTTACTTTTTTTTGTTATCGAATTTTAACTTAATTGTTTTAATTTTCAGTTTTTAAAATTACATGTTTAATTTTAATTTTGTCTTCAATTATAACTTTTAGTTAAAATAAAAATAAAATATTATTCTTTGAATAAAGATAAAAAATCACCGAGTAATAAATTAAATGCTCAAAAAATTAATTGTGATTAAATGCATTCTTTTAGACTTATTTAAGTATTAGATAGTTTATCCAATATGCATTGAGCCAGTTCTAATTAAACATTTCAGTAATTCAAATTGATCTGGACCGGCTTGAAGTATTATTTACATAATAATTTTTAATTTAAATTAATTATAAATATTAATATAAAATAAACTTTTAATATTATTTTAAATAGTAATATAAGCTTTTAAGTTGGCCCAACCGATATTTGGATAAGAGAAAAAAAATTTCTAGAGTTACAAGCTAGTTCAATCCAAAAACATCTTTAATTCATTCCATTTGGTCAAACAAAAATTTGCTTTCTAATAAACAAATATTTTGATCAAACATTCTTAGTTTCCATGGTCCAAATTTAGAATATTATTAAAAGATTAAAAAAAAGTAATGTTTTTATAATATATTTTACAATTAAAGTACATAAAAATAAATATCTATTAATAAATAATATCTCTAGTCAAATCAAATCTCATAGATCTTATTAAAATTTTTTACCTAAATCAAGTGTAATTCATAAGCTTAACAAACTATCATACTTGTGAATAAAATCTAATCCTTAATTAGCTAAATAAAAATTCATCTTTATATAGAAAAACTGAATCCTAAGACTAAGTGTGTGTTTTCTTTAAAGATCCAACTTTTTCACCCTCTTTTATCTTGTAGCGAGAGGCAAAAAAGTTATTTGGCTTGATTGATTGTAAAAATATGAAAAAAAAAAAAAAGATGGGTAAGAGAGGAAAAGATAGGGAAGATGTAGGAGAAGAAGAAAAGAAAGAGAGAAAAGTAAAACGAATAAGAGAGATTGCTCAAGAAGGTCAACACTAGCTAGCCAGAGAAAAAGAAATAATGGAGGAGAAGAAAAAAATGGATGAAAGAAAAAGAAAGGACGAAAGAGAAAATGAATGAATGAGAGGGAAGTTTGTTGGCGATGAAAAAAGTAAGAGAAGGAAGATAAGCGAAGTGATTGGCTTCCTTAACTGATAGACCACAACACAAGCAACCAGCTAATTGGAAAAAGAAGAGAGGAGACAAAGGAAAAATGAAAAATGAAAAAGGTAAAAGGAAAAGAAACAGATAAAAGAAAATGAAAATAAGAACAAAAATTAAAATTAAAATGAAAAAATAAAGAAAAATGAAAATGAGAAAGAGAAAGAGAAAATAATTAAAATTTGTTAATAATGTTTTAAATTTTCATAGTTTTTATAATTTCTTATTTTTATAAGAATTTATAAAATTATGTGATAAGAAAGAAAAAGTGAAGAAATAAAAAAATAAAAAATAGAAATGAGCAAAAAAAAGAATAAGAAAATTTATTTATTTTCCATTATTATCATGTTTATTTTATTAAAATTTTCAATGAATAATTTCACTAAAAATTTAATAAATGCATGTTTTGTGAAATTTTCACTAGCTCTTGGATTTTTTTATACATGTTTTTCATATTTTTTTTATTTTTCTCTTAGCTCTTTTTTAAAAAAAATAATTTAAAAATTGATATATCTTTTTTTGAAATAAAAATATTAAAAAAAAAGAAAAGAACAAAAAATTAATAAAGAAAAAGTTAAAATTTTTTTATTTGAGATTTTTTCTTCATTCACTTTCCCTGAATTTTTTTAAAATGATTTAATAAAATTGTTTATATCTATTTTTCTGAAAAATATACAATTCATGCAATATTGCACTGGAAAGGTTCTATCGAAAATCCAGATACTAATGAGAATTGGGAGGGTGGAGAAAAGGTTCGAATTGGCTCAAACCAACTAAACCAAACAGTCCATTGGTCCAAACCATGGGCCACAAAATTTAGTTGAACGAATTACCCAAAATCTTCCACCAATTGGACTTCGATCCCAAATTCCCCGAGATGTTCTTTCTTCTTCCTCCCTCCACTAATCCAATTTACCTAGAAAACAACACTGACTGACACAGCAATAGATTTCTGGATTTAACCACTAGTATTCTTTTTTATTTTATTTATAGGGGAGTACCTGCAAATGGACTAATGTTGAATATGAAAATAATTAAAATTTAAAATATGACATGATATCAAGATTGTAACGATTGGTTTAATCAAAAATTGATTGGTCCGATGGTTCAAAACTATGGGTGAAACCAGATTTCTTTCAAACCAGATAGAAATGATAAAAAACAGGAATTCGAAAATAAAAAAATCCGTAGAAAACCAAGGGAATCAGTTTTAATAAACCCAAAATAAAATAAAATTAAACCCAAATTCTAATCCAACAACAAAACCCAATACAAACCCAATATATAACCTAACAACAAAACCCAATACAAACCCATTTAACCTAAAAATTAAACTCAAACCCAAAGGAAAAAATAGAACCCATCAGCATTTTACCCTAATTCCCCCCAACCCATCTCCAAAGCTGTGGCCAGCTCCCTGTATTTCTGTATCTGCAAGCTGTCTCGCCCCAGCCTCCTATTAAAAAAAAAAAAAATATTCCAAGCAGATACTTGAATAACCTGCGAAAGCATAATGTTCAAATATCAGAAACCAATAATGGCAAGCAACGGGTGGCGAAACCACAAAAGTAAAAGGAAATAATAAACCAAGCATAACCAAAATAGGTAGAGACAACTGGCAATTAGCTTCCTTGGTCATGCTTAAACCTGTAATGGTCTCACCAGCTAGATCTGGATTTAGATTTCTGCCGGCATGCTTAACAATATTTGTAACAGTTGAACTAAAAATCAATAGTTGACTTGGTTCAATCATCAGTTCGATTTTTCTAATCTTGCATGATATAAAAAAAAAAACATGAATATATAAATATTTTAAATTAATATAATACGAAATATTAAATATCAAAATTTATATTAAATATATAATATTTTAAATATAATTATAATATATAAAATTAAACAACTACGATAAGAGCACGTTGATTATCGAGTCAAATTATCGGGGCTTAAGCTTTGCCGCTGTACCGACACGGATCCTGCTCCGATGGTGCAACTTTGGGCGGCCTATAGCTCTTAATGAACGAACCTAGTTAGTTACACCATTTTTGGTTAAGGGGAAGAGCAACTACCTTTTTTGAGAGAAACACAATTTACATCTTCGGTTGCGTGCCCAGCTTGCAAATTAACCAATAATATTATATATATATATTTATTATTTGAAGGTGATAATATATAAATAAATGCAATGTTTGGGTGGAAATGCAAAAATGATTGCAATAGACCAACCTGTCCAAATCAATTTTTTTTTAATTCTATGAAAATACTTGTTGAAATTCTTTAAGATTACGTTCGTTTTTATAAAAATTGATTTTAAAAATGAATTTTTTTATGTAATTTATTATGTTTATTTGTTAAAAATTTAATATGAGAATGAAAATTGACTTGATGATTAAAGAAAAATGAGATTTAAAAAAAAAATTATTTTTCTTTCGAAAAGGAAAAAATCAAAACGAATTATCCATTAATCGAATTACTTGTCATGTCCATAAGCTTAGTTTAACTTAAGCTGGGCAATTTTTAGATTTGAAATTAGCTTGACTAGGTTTGAAATATTATTATAATTATAAGTAGATTTTTAAATATTTAATATTAATATAATATTTTAATATTTTAAAATATTAATATTAAAATATTTTTACTTTACAATGTTGTTATTTTTAATATTTTAATAGTTACTCCAAAATTAATAGTTTGAAAAAAAAATTAAAAAAAAAGTCAAATAATAAAAAATATTTTTTATTGATTCATCCAAATAAAAAAAACCTTTGTTTCTTTTAAAAAATAAAAATATTTTTCAAAATAAATTTTAAATAAATTTTGACAAAAAAAATGGAGATTTTTTTTTTCACTTCATTGTTAGTACATTAAAGGTTGTGCTCAGATAATATATTGCTTTCTCTTTGCTATCGTCATCGTCTCAGGCTACCTAGAGATGTCCTTGTTGCTGCAACATATGGGCGGCTTAGCTAAATATTATTTCTTCAAAAGCCATTTGTGAGCTTCACCGAAAAGAATTTTGGAAATGAAACGCCTATTACGGACGCAAATAAAGTTGAACAAGTCAAGAATAATGGCTAACTTTGAATTACTAAGATATTATTATCTGTTTTTAAATTCTCGTTAGGATGTCAACATTTATTTAAATTCTTATTGTTATTATTCTAATTCTCTTTGTATTTAAATTTAAAACTATCCTCTTATCTTCCAAACATGTATATATACATTAATTCAATGAATACAAAATGTGAAATATTATTGTATCAATTCACTATTACCTTTGACGTTAAAGTAGTTCACTGGGCCTAAAAATCTTTGGAATCTTTTCTTATTGCCCGTTTGATTTTTTTTTTTTTGGGTTAAAAATTGCTTAAAAGTAGAAGTTAGGTCAAAGACGTTTTTTAAAAAACTTTTAGAAAATGCTAATTTATTTTTAATGAATAAAATAAAAAAACTTCAAAAAAATCCAAAAAAGAGCATTTTAAAAATAAATTACTTTTTTATATAATTTTTATTTTTATTCCAAAAACGTTGCCATTCATTAAGATGTAATCCAACATTTATAAAAGGAAGAATTTATAAAAATAAAATTATCAAATAATTTTAACTTAATTTTTAAAATTCTTATTTTTCTATAAAATTTTTATAATAACGTTTG